>JASSUY010028894.1:0-47471 GCA_032466535.1 Forpus xanthops
CTGCACCTGCGGGGCCGGGGGTGAGGATGGGGCTCCCCGGCAGGACAAGGAGCGGTGGGAGCGGGGCCGAGGGCGGGCCTGTCCCCGGCGGTGCGGAGCGGAGCCCTGGGGGCGGCAGAAGGGTCGTCGAGGGCTCTCCCGGCGGCGGCCGCGGGTCGGGGCAAAGGCGGGCGCTCGGGACGCGCTGCGGTGTTCGAGCCCGTGGCCCTCGGGGGCGGCGGGAAGGGCGCGGGTTCGCCCGGGTGGGATGCGATCCCCCTCCGTTCCCAGGAGAGGCTGGACAATAGAGGGATATGCCCCGTTTACGCCTCCTGCCGCCTCTTTGATTTCCGATAGAGTTTATGTGGGAAAGGGTACGAGATTTTGGCCCCGCTTAGGATGGAGCCGAGGTTGGAGAACCTCGCGGGGCCGGCTGTGGGGAAGGGCATAGTGCAAAATTCCCACAGGGGCATTTCTCAGGTGGCAAATAGCATTAATCTTCAGTTTCCTGCGGGAACTGAGTCCCAAGGGTTTTCCCAAGAGTAGTGTAGGCGACTGAGTCTGTAATGTGCGATTTTCTGTCAGATAATGCAGCTTAATCCTTCTCAGTGTATTTGGCATTCCCGCAGTCATCTCCTCAACCCATTCCCAAAGAGCTCCCAGGGAAAGCGGTTCAGCATCTCCAGGTGATGTTTCTGTCGGACACCCTTGAGTTTCTGTGCTGCTGGCTGACTAGAAGGCAGCGTTGTGGCCCTTTGGTTTATGCACATACTGAATGAGCCATGCTTGAATTATTCTTTCTGATGCTATTGCAGCCTTCTGCAGCTTCTCTTCCCCAGGGACATGATGTGTAGCAAGACTTTGAAATGCTTTACCAATGGGGCTGCAGTCCTATCTAGGCATATGGCAGCTGTTTGCTTTCAATTGTTCTTAGGGGTTAATTTATAGCAGTAAAAGGCATGTTAAGAATAAGGATTTCCCAGTAGGGCAGCATTATCCTCTACCTTCCTTCTGTTTCTCTCTAAAAAGCTATAATTCAGGGTACTGAATAGATAGTGGACTAGACTCTACAATTGAGTTTTGTATTTTCCATCTGGAAGAAGCAATGCCTTCGAAGTACATTCGGTCCCTATGAGCAAAATGCCTCCTACGTACACGTGTCAAACCAATGGCTTTGACATGGAGTTAATTTAAATCTGATTATTTGTCAGCGTCATAGATGTTTCCTATTTTGTAGGTAAAGAAACAGATACAGAAATGAAATACGTTGGAACAAGAGATTTGGTGGCAACACTTGGAAACCCATTTGTTATTTATGTTTTACAAGTGTGATCATCTGTCCATTGTGCTGTGCTCTCCAAAGAGTGCTCATTGATACACTCAGGACCATTGATATTTCCCATAGAAGGCTGGATGAATGCCCAATGGCAGCAGCTATACTTATGAAAATACAGGCTAACTGTACTATGACCTGTAGCCAAGTAGGTGCATGATAGCTTTTATAGTCTTCATTTTAATAATAGACATATTTCCAAAGAGCAACAAAGCTCACTGTTTTTGGAACACTCACTCTTGCATCAAATATTAATCTGGGTGAACACAGGCACATAGAGACATACTGTATACCTGAGGTGTAAAGAGCCAAGATAGTCTGAACCTTCTGTGCTTAGCACCCAGTAATATGAAGACCAAAATACAGTAAGGCAAGTGTTGGTGGAAAAAGAACATCAGTGAGCCTCCAAGTGATCACTGTCATTCTGCTAGAATTTCCACATTCTTATGGTTAGTTATAGGCAGAAAGCATTGAAATTAACTAATCTGATAGATTTCCAGGATGGAGAGTACCTCTGGGAATATAATATTAACAGCTGAGAAATGCCTCCCTCCAAGAGATACTTACCTCTACATAGACTATAAGGCATGAGAAAAGAGCAAAAAAAAAAAGGCTTAAAATTGCTAGAGTCTTTAAAATGCTGAAGTCTAGGTTTTCATTACCATCATCTAAGGTCAGACATTAGGATCTGGTGAGTTTTACTCCTGAACTCTTCCATTCACCTGTCCTTTTAAATGCTCAAATTCTGAAGTGTATGTTCTATTTCAAGGTGCACAGTTAAGGAAATTGATGTTCCACTTGCCTTAGAATTACAGCTCACTGACTATACTGTACGGGTGAGGATCTTTGTACAGCCTTCAAAGACACGTTAAGGCTTGGCAGTTTGATAGTTCATTATACAATATTTGAAAGACTAGCTCTGATTTTCACCCAGTAGAGATTAAAAGCTTCTTTTACTTCTTGAATGACACCCAGAAATTCAGTATACATCCCATGGCCCAGCAGATTCAAGCTGAAGTCAGGACTTTATTTTTCCTCTCAGTTTTCCTTTACCTTTTCCTTTGCCCCTATCCCAGGAAAGGAAATTTGCCTTACATTCAGTGACATAAGCCACTAATACACAAGTGCTGTGTTGGTAGCTGTTCTGTCAATCCCTTGTCTCCACCTGAATGCTTTCTTGTCCTTGTAAGGCCTCTCTCTAGGTGCATATTTCCTCCATACAGGTTAGAGAACAAAGGAGGAATTCCTGCTGTATCTAATCAAAGGTCTGAGGTTTCCGGCAGAGGTAACACTGCCAGAATCAGGAGATGATCACAGAGCAAGCAGTAAGTGGCTACTCCAGAGGCTAATAATGGATTACTAGGGTCCCACTGGGAAACAGTATGAATTCACAAAGTCTTATTTCTCCCTCTTCAGCCTCCAGCTGGTTAATTCGTCCCGTGCACGTTTTCTACTGTGCTAAAGCCTCAGCCACAGTGCCAGGAAAACCATCCATACTGGGTTAAGGAATCTGGGAAGACTAGGGCAGTGGTTACTAGAATGAGAGCCAGAGGCAGATGAGACAGTGAAGCCACTGTTGTCAGGAGAAATACCACGTCATCTTTATTCCTATGTACACAAAGGCTTTCTATTGCTTATGTGCATGCTTGTGACCACTGCAGCTGGCATTTGAGCTCAGAGGAAAGGAACCTGGAGCCCTTTAGTCAAGGGCAAATGCAAAGAAGATATTTAATCCACTTAACCAACTAACTGATTGGGAGCATCCCTTCCAGTGTGTGCTGCTGGTATAACTGCAGTGAACATAATAAATTATGACGTTCCTAATATAGCCTTAAGTCTATCAAGGCAGCTGGTCACATCTTTCCCATTCTTTATTTCAGTATTCCAGCAGACTCTAACAGAATTGGTTTCTGTTCATTTTACCTATTAAAAGATATTTAAGTAAGAGATTTAATTTGGGTTTGTTTGGGTATTTTTTTTTTCAAGTAAAAGCTAGGATTCTTGACTGTGGTTGCACACTAGTTTAAATATTTGCTTTGATGAGGCACAAGGCATAGCAGTGAAGGAGACTATAAACTGGGTAAACATGATTTTATGAACAGAAAGACCTCCTTTAAATAATATCAGAAGGTTCAGAGCTCATAATCCGTGCGCCAGCCCCTCAGAGAAGCCTCAAGCAGCTTAAATATGATAGCTGTGTCAGCGTGACTTGGACCTACTTTTCTTCAGTGCTCTCTTAGGTGATCTGGATGGTAAATACAAAGAGTGGGTGTATCACATTTGCCTGGGACATCAAACTGTGAGGTTTGAAATATGTTGGAGGAAAAAAATCCAACATTCCCACAAATTTGAAGAATTGCTAGGAAAAGAACTGGGTGAAATTCAGTAGGGATAAATGTGAGGTACTGCAATAAGGCAAGAATAATCAACTGGATAAGCACAAGAGAGAAGTAAATTACGAGCTTGCAACTCTGCAGAAAAGGATCTGTGTGTTATGATAAATCACAAGCTGAACATGAGTCAATATCATGCTGTTGAAATGAAGGCAAACATCTTGCTAGGATATATAAAAGACATATAGCCTGGAAGTCATGTAAAGCAATCCTCCTGCTCTGTTCAGCATTGCTGAAGCCTCAGCTTGGAAGTTGTGTGAAGTTTTGGTTATTACACTTTGAGATAGGTGTGATTCATTGGAGAGTCCAGAAAAGGGCAGCACAGGTCAGAAAAACATGACCTGCAAGATGATTTGAAATAACTGAAAGCATTTAGCCCAAAGACCAGAAAGCTTCAGGGGAATATTTCAGTCTCCAGACACAAAAGAGAGGAGGGAGTGATCTTTTCTTTGGGCTTATGGTAGATGGAGCAGAAAAGCAAGAAGTAGTAGAAAGAAAGGTTATTTTAAACTGCAGAAATAATTTTCTAGGACATAGGATAACAAAAACTGTTGAATATTTGGTCTGGGGAGGTTGTAAAGAGTCCATCATTCTAAGAGTAAGTTAGACAATTATCTGTGAAGAATGAAATTAGGCTAGATCTATCATGGGAATACACCTTGAACTATCTGACATCTGAAGTTCTCTTCTAGACCATTCTATCATTTTATAAAGTCAACATCCTCATTTCATGTAAATGAAATAAAAGCTGGCTCTGTTTTGGTAGTTTTCTGTTATCCAAGGGCAGCACCAAGAACATAATGCAGCTCTTTCTAAAAAAAGGCTGAAAGAAAAGCAAAAGCTTAGTAGAAGATGGTTAAGAAAGGTCTCTCTTTTTGGAGAAAACATAGAGAACAGGACATTCTGCTTGGCTGAGTCTATAAATGGTGGAAACAATTATATGGAAGAAGAAAAATGAATGATTAGCAGTTAGGAAAATTATCTGATCAGAAAATACAAAATTTTCTCCTCTTTTACTCCTTGAATGACTGTAGTCCAAAAATACATTTTTTTAGAGATAAAATGAAACAAAATGCTGAAATAAAAATAAGAGTAAAGTAAAGCTCAGTCTACAACTGATGTTTTTAGGCATTTCTCAAGGAAGACAAAATCTATGTCCTGTAGTATTCATGGTATAGCATATATTGTTTAATATAAATGGATCAGACTCTCCCCTGTGCATAGTGAAAAAGTGATGGATCTCTGTGAGGAGGCAGGTAGAAAGAAATGAGAGCAGCAATCATTTCTTTTGGATGCTGCAGTGGAAAGCTGCACATAAGATCCTGAACAGAACATATTTTGGGTCCAAACAAAGAAATTTTTAATCCCCTGAAGGGAGAAGGATTTTTCTCTCTCCCCAGGATTTAGATCCATCCACACAGGCAAAAAGAAAAGCTCTTGGGGAAGTTAAAGGCATACTGGGAGGAATGGAAGTGGGTTTTATACCAACCAGTAACAGGGGATGTCTTCTGTGGAAATGGGTACTCTCTGGGATCACAAAGCAACTGTTAGAGAGAATCTGTGTTGAATGAGTAACACAAAGAGAAAATAAAGAATTAGGCTGTGATTTTTCGAAGGCTGTTTTCATGGAGTTATTGCTCAGTGATCTGTTGTGCATTAACATTATAATCTGGTGCCATTTAAACACACACTCAGATTACCCATAAATAGATGGAAATCCTCATATTTTTATTTACACTGGGACATGTGAGCACAAACTGTGGCACTATATAAGCTCTGACTGACTTTTTTTCCCTGACCCCATCTTCCATTGCTGCTTGAACACTTTAGGAAAAGAAATAATTTACTTGGAAAGCCAGCGGTCCAGACATTTTAAAGTAAATTCTCATCCCTTCCACCCAAGGGCTGACCAGTGCTTCACATTAGCTTGTATTTCTTTGCCTGAGTTTATTTTATTGCTCCTTCTCCCATCCTTCTCTTTGCTTTCTTTACTTCTCATACGAGTATATGAAACCCAGCCTTTACTTAGGAGACAGGGTATCCAAAAGAAGGCTTACTGTTACCCAGTGCTAAAGGAGGTTCAGATTTGGAACAAGGTGGTTCTGGAAAGAGATAATGCAAAAAAAGATCTTCCTTTTACTAGTAGGAGAAAACAAGATGGAGGGCTGTTCTCTAAGAAACGTGGTAGGAAATCTGAGACAGCCTAGGCAGCAAACTAGTGAAGATGCTGGAGGGGATTCTATAGATATTAATCTCCTTTTGGAATCTGTTGATAATTGCCTTGAAAAGGAAAGGTGTTAGACCCAAGTAGCCAGAATTTGAATAGAGGGAGCACTGGTTTGAAATATGAACTGAATGTGAACATTTGGGCTTAGGGTGCCTGGGTGAGATTTCTCGGTGTGGCTGTGAGGAAATTGTGTAGGCTACTGCAAATGGCACTTCTGTCAGTATGAGCTGCATATTTAATGCAATGCAATGATATCCAAGCCTGCTTTAAAAAAGCATCTGCATGACAGTGTTCAGACGAGCTGTGTCCTTCATTTCTTCTTTTATCTTCATCTGTATTATGTCCAGGTAGAGTGTAAAAGTCCCATAGATCCTGCCAGTGGGTTCCTGCACTCGTTATTTCAGTATGTTGGAAATATTCTTTTCCTATAAGCAAAAATCAGAGGCAGCAGCTTCAAGCTGTCAAAGGCAATTTTGCCTAGGAGGAAACTGGCTGGTCACGCAGATGAGCTTAGAATCTGTGAACACTTGAGAGGCTCTGAGCAGTTTCTTACTGTGAATGAGGAGCTGATGAGTAAAGAGCAGTGTCCAGCAGTGTTTTTTGATGGTAATGCCAGAGCCTTTTACCAGCAGCTTCCCAGTGCAGATGGAGTTTTACAGAAATAGCCACACAAGGATTTCTACTGCCATTATGAGGGGACTGGTGGCTTTTTCAGCATTCGAAACAATATAGAGCCAGAAAGCACATATGGGAAAACTTTGTAGCACCCTGTGTGTAGGGAGGAGAAGCAAGTGCTTCTTTCTGTCACCCCAGCCAGGGCAGTAGATTCTGCACAAGGAGCAGCAGCACCTCTGTTAGACTGTTACTGAAAAATCCAAGTTCAAAAGCACAGCTGTGAAACCTTGATTCCTGCAGGGCTTAAGGGAGGCTGAACAATTGTGTGAGCCCAGGTTCCAACTGCTATAGGCATTCCTCAGAAAGGTCTCATTACAAGAGATTTGTCAGGAAAGACCACTGCACATTGGTGATTGTGAAGGGTCAGACTTAATAAACAGGGGTTAGACTGGATGGTCTCCAGAGGTCCCTTCCAACCCTACCAATTCTGTGATCCTGTGACAATGAATAACTTTGCTAACTTACTTTTCTACCTTTAGCAGTGTATTTGTAGACATAAAAGAAAGAATGCTACTGGGATGAGAATTTGCTGTATCTGATTCATGACAAGCAACCAGTGTTGAAGAGCACTCTTTCTATTGTAGAATTTAATTGTTAATTGAGAACTTATGTATCACCCAGAGGAAGTCTGGGTCTCAAGAGACTGGTGACAAATATTGGGGTGGTCACATACAATGATTATTCTTTGTATGATTGTTCCTTGATCTGTCTGGCAACTCATATTGTCATATTGGACAACTAAAGACAGGATCAGAAAAAAGACTCATTAATCCGTGTGGAGCTCGACATCTCTCTTTTCCAAGATACAGTTTGGCAGAGTTTTCATTCTGGAATAATACTGGCCTCTGCTTTGGTGCTGGGTGCATGATACTTGTTTCTCCCCAGTTCTCCAGCTCCAGGCCTGTGTCCTGACCCAGAAGGAGGAGGAATAGAAAAGAAGATGCCAAAGCAGAGAGAGGAGCTACACAGATCTTAATGCCTTTAATCACCTTCTTCACTAAAGCAGAGCTCAGTGAATTTCCAAATTGAGATGTTGCAGCATGTTGGCAGTGAAGAGCAGCACTGCAGTGCAATTCACAGTGTTCTCTGAATATCTTCACAGTAATAAAACAGCAGGGCAGGAAAAGAAATTAATGTGATTTTTTGGCTGAGCATGGTGGCAGATGTTAAAAGCTTTCCTGCATTACCTGTCAAGACAAAAAACAAAACTTCCACGGAAAGCAGCATTCCTGTAGGGAATTGCCCCAGTACCGACTGAGGTTTTATTCCAATGGATTCACAAACTCTACTGTCAGGAAATGCCAGTCAATAGCAAGTGACATTTTCCAAGTATGTTATAGTGCAGCCTTTGATGGACAAAAAGACCAAGCAATTATGTTTCCATTGATGAAACGTAGTGTAAAAGTTGATCTGTCGAGCAAAGGGGATTGAATCTCACCCTTTCTGCCGGTTTTCTGTTAACTGCAGATAATCAAGAGGGGGATCAGAGACACCTAACTTGTGAACATCTTTGGTTGCATTGCTCAATCAACTCTTAGTGAGCTCAGACATGACTCACAAACGAAAATGTTTGTAATCCCAGCTGGCATTCAACTACCCATTAATCCCCTTAGGGGATGACTACTGGACTCCACAGGCTCATCCTAGCTTGTGATTTGATGATCAACAAGCAAGAACCAGCATATCCCCTCGATCTTTTACCCAAGCTGGTAATGCAGCAGGTCT
The DNA here is from genome assembly GCA_032466535.1 of Forpus xanthops. Taxonomy (NCBI): domain Eukaryota; kingdom Metazoa; phylum Chordata; class Aves; order Psittaciformes; family Psittacidae; genus Forpus; species Forpus xanthops. The sequence goes on from JASSUY010028894.1 coordinate 8,333, forward strand.
TAAAGTAATGACTGGAGGGCAGCATTCCAGAGAGTGGGGGAGTGGGTTAGAAGCGATGACTGCAAGCACAGACTTCCAGGGAAAGTGAGAATTATGTGGCCACTCAAGAGAAAGAGGGGAACAGTAGGTGTGAATATGCAGCTAGAGAAGAAAACAGACATGAAAGATATAAACTTTGTTCCTTTTTCTTTATTAGGACCTTACATAATTGCTAAATAAGTCATACATTGGCTGATACAAAGTGCAGGAGCAAAGATTCAGAGAAAGGAAATTGAGGATATAAAACCATTAGAGAGAAGACAATGGGCATACCTTCAGACTACATCACAGGTTCCATTATCTCTTATAACATCTCCAGAACCTTGTGTACAGCAGTCTTCAACAGGACCAAAGCTGCAATTCCTGTAATGTATAGGCAGACAAAATGGCTTTCCTATTTAGTGCACCTTCATGGGTATGAGGTTCCATAGGCTCCCATTAATTCCTCAACAAATAAACCTACTATTAAAATACTGTTTTCCTTCTTAATGAGGGGATGGAAGCAGAACATGAAAGGATCACTGCAGGATATTTCCCAACTGATTGTGCTGTACCTGACAGGTCTGCTGTACAACTGGACATGTGAATGGAAATGGCAGTATGGAACAAGGAGGAAAGGCAGTACAGCCTGTGTTTAACTGGAACACTTATCCTGGTGAAATTTCCTTCAATGCCTATAAGTATTCATTACGACTAAGGATTAAAAGAAAATTGACAAATAGGGCATTGTCTCTGAGAACAGCACAGGAACCTCCTTATCTAGTCTGAGTGGTTGGAGAATGGAAATATTCATTCAGCTGCATTGAAGGAAACTGCTGCCTAGATACAGAAAGTATGGTTTGAAAAAACCTAAACAACCAAGAACTACCTATACTCTAGATACGTACCTAGAGTAAATACTGTAGATAACTACCAATAGTCTCTGAAGTGTTGCTAGACTTTCATTTTTTCAGCAGAAGGATTAGGGAATACCCTGAGACCTAAACTTCCCTTCACTGGAAGGAAGTGGGGTAGAAAACATGAGCCACAATATGTAACAATGAAATAGAAAGAACAAAGGGGTTAGAACCTGAGTTGGTTCCAGAGTACTGACTCTAGTGTCATTCTGCAGACCTGCTGTTTCCACTTTGTCACTCACAGCTCAGTTTGCACTATTGACTATAATGCAGAGATGTATTTGGGAAAAAACACTATGTACTTAAGAATGTGAGCTACACCATCACTTCAGGAAAACCTCAGAACAGGGCTGTGTTCAGGGGGGCTTTCTAGACACCCTTTTCATACTTCACCAGCCATTTAAATTCCCCATGCTCCACTTCTTCTTGAGAAAAATCTTCATCTTTTTTCTGCCCAAACTCTTACTGAAAGAGAAAAAGCACTGGAGTAGTCTGTGATGCTGAACCCTTCTGCATCTTCCTTAGGCTGACAGTTTTTGTGTCCAACCCTGTTTACATCTTCTGCAAACGCTTCTAAACTTTCTCCCTCATTGACTCTTGAAAGAGTCTCTCATGGTCTGTATAGCCATTACCATCCTCTTCACATTCTCCTTTTCTGCTACTGTGGTACTTGTGGTACTGCGATACTTTGTGTACTGTGACACAACTGGATCTCGGTTGTTGATTCCAGCTGGTCAGAAATGAAGCGTACCATAATGAAATGGTACGGTTTTATCTGCTGATTCTCATTTTAGCATCTTTAGTCCTGCAGGGTTTGTTGAGGGCTTTTTTCCCCCAGATTTTATAATAGGACAGTAAAAGTAAGAAATCTTATGCTACATTTGCTTTTTATTACCCATGACTCTATCTGATATCTACTGGGCTGTAAGCATCTTTTAAAAGCTCCTCTACGGAGTGCAGCAATGTGCAGTTCAGCAGCCTACCAGTTTCTTTGCAGGCTGCCATAGTTTAAATATCTTAAGGCAGATGAAAATTTTAAAATTAATTCATCCCTGTAATTAATTCTTATTAATTTTAAAACAATAATTTCTCAGTTGCATTTAGAACAGCCTGAATCGCACTGCTTGTGCTCAGCCTCCTCTTAAGGTGTCTGTCGCTCCAGTAGGCCTGTTGCTGGGGCTGTCTGTCTGGCAGTGTCCTGCACATCCTATGGTTTTAGCTGCACAACCAAAACAAAAATACCCCAGGACTCCTCTGAATAAGTCCTACATGGCTTCCAGCCCAGACCCTTGGAACAATGAAAGCTCCCTCTGCTCCATTCCCTGTGCCTTTCTCTTTATAGCTAGCTTTTGCCCTGGCCAACCTGCCTTTTGGGCATCTGTCTCTGTGTTATCTGAGTTCCTTATGGTATATGCTGCCAAAGTGTCAGTTACTTTCTTTTACCTATCAAAAGACCTCCTGGTATTCCAGGCTGGACTGTCTCTGTTAATCCTTTATGCCAGTGTAATTTGACTTCTGGTGCAGCAATACGGTTCCTCCAAAGAGATGGAATGCTTCAACAAAGCCTTGTTCCAGAGGCTCAGCATCTCCTGTGCACAGCAGGAGAAAGAAATGCACATATAAACCAGGCTAAATAAGGAAATTAGGTTGGAGGTGGGAAAAGAGATGGTTTAACTTTGACATTACTGCAGCTGTAACAGGATCCATGCAAAAATTCCTCCTTTCAAAATGGTTTCAGTGTTTTACATCTAAAGTTAACTGTGTTAAATGAACACTGCACAGCAGCAGACTTCTGGCTTTCTGAAGATGTGATGTATAGTCTTCTCTGGCCCCTGCTTTCACAAAACACATGTATCACTGAACTCATTCCCAGCAATGGCTAGCACTTTTCACTACTTACTTCATGTGTGTAACACCTGAACAGCTTATCAACAGTTTGTTTAACTGCATGTGAAGAACACTTTATAGTATTAAACACATTCTATAAACCACAGTTTAAACTCAGAATTTCTAACTCTATTTCCTGTTCTTTATCAGCATTAAAGTATGCTTCTTTGCTTTGCACTCTTGTTTTCTTGAGGAGTTTGTATATGATGGAGAGTTGGACATGTGTAATTTGTTCATTTAGAAAAGGATGCAAAAAACTTATATTACATATTAAAGCACTAGTCTGTTAGAATAACTCTTTTCTCCTATCTAGAGTTTATTCATTCATCTTCTCTACTAAACACCACTAAATCAATACATCTTTAAATACACACAGTAGCCAAAACAGAAGACATGGTGCGTCAGCCTGGTACTCCAACTGTGCCTAAGAGATTTCCTTGAGTGCTGCTACAGGAAGAAAAATCTTAATGTCAGAACCATTGTGTTTCCATTTTGATCAGTGGATATACATCCTGTCATGTATCATAATTTTAGCTTAAGCAGAGTTGTTAGGGATTCAGCTGAAATGCAGCAGGTTTAATTAATATTCTGAAGTACAGGCTAACATTAGAGGTTTGTGCCAAAATTAAGTCTCTCCATTTCCTTTGTCTGATTATGGCTGGAGTTGAGCCACTTCAAAAGATATTTTATCTCTCCACAGATCTTTGAGTACACAGAGGTTGGTTTATTATGTTAAAGAACTGCTTTGGCTTAAGAAAGCATTTTAAATTAAGTACTTTCTAGATTAATACCAAGAGTTCTGTCATTCAAAGCATGGCTTAGTTTCCAAAAAGCACTCTGAACACTTCAGACAATGTTTTACCTCTCAGGATTGTTCCAGGGTTCGAAATTCATCAAAAGCAGAGAACAGCCAAATCCGTACATGAATCCCTCATTCTGTCAGAGTCTCTTTATACAGATTTTGCTTTTGAGGATCTGCTACAATTAATTTCTGCTTGATGTTGGAAGAAGTGGTGCATTTGCATCATTATCTGATGCTTTTAATCTGTATCGGATGAGTGGAACAGACAGTATGTGGTATCTGGGGAAAAGTCTTGCTAACTATAATCCAAGAAAGCTGTTCATTACACAGGTTTTCACTGATTCGAATAATAGAAACATCTGCAGCTGTCCTTAAATGTTAGAATTAGAGCTAGGAAGAGCAGGGCTTTGCTCTGGCAGCTTACAGGATTCTAAGAACTTTTACTAACAGTTCATCCAACTGCACTGATTCACTTTTGTTTCATATTTCATTCTTCTGGGTAAAGCTCCCACTGAAATTAAAGCACTCTTGCCTATGGTAGGACTAGGGAATGTAGCTCATTAATATTTTGGAACAAAAAGAAAACCCTTGTGAGTTTTGCAGAAAGATCTGGCCTACAGGTCCAGAAATGAGGTGACCTTTCTGTTATTGAAAGGCCTTTTGTAAACCCATGGATTTCAGTGAAAGATTAAAGGTCTTTCTGCTGGTGAATTGATTGTGTTTCAGGACAGAAAAATCACCCCCAGCAAGCACAAAGCTACTAAAATGTCCTGGGTCATGCAAATGGTGAATTCTGCCTCTTTCTTTTCAAAGTAGATTTGCGACTCCTATACTGCGATGTGAGTCACTGCCATTTTAGCCTCTTCTTTTCAGGTCATTAATTTAATATCAGTGCATTTGAGAACTGTTTAGCTCCATCATGTGCTTCATGCCCTCTATTCCAAAATTAGTTCCTTCATTTCTTCCTTATGTGCTGCTGTCCCTGTTGGTACTGCCTAGTATAAAGGTAGTAATATACCTTGTTTATCCCTTGGGTCTGCTTAGCTTTATTGCATCCTCCTGCGGTGTCAGGACAATAAGAAATGGTAAGGTAGGGGTCAAAGGGCCCTGATTCATACATGAATGCGATAAGAATAACACAGTTACTGTTGTGTTATTATGTATGGCAATGCATGGCCAATGCTGAAGACCCTCTTTGCATCTCTAACCTGTGTCTTTCACCTCACTCTGAAGTTTCAACACCTATGCCATAGCATGAATTGGATGCTGATACCACGTTGTCCATGGCCAGCCTCACATCCCTGGTACTCTCTTTTCCCTGCTGGAAGACAGCTATAAGACTTGAGCATGAGAAGCATTTGCAAGGGCAGCAACAGAGCACTTTGAAAGCTTTATCTTTCAGACTTAATGCGCTAATACCCCAGTCCAAGAGTTGTCATGAGCTGCCTCTGTTTATGGCAGCCCTGTGCTGAGTCTTCCTAATGGCTGGCAAATTATTCTTAGGCTGGTTTAGTGTGAGAGGCAGTTCTTAGATACTTTCTAAATTATTTAAAAAGATAAAGAACTTAAATAGTCCTGAAAGTGGTGAGTGGGAGCTGTCAAGGAAACAACTTGCTAATGAAAGAACATCATACTGCCTTATTTAAATGACTTGCCAGTAAGTTACTGGGAAGAACTGATAAATAAGAGAAGGCAGTAGCAGAGACTTCTAACTGAGTGACACAACCTTTAATATATGACCTTGTTACAGAGAAACTAGCTTTGGCACAGAAACAAGGGTAATGGTCATTTGAAGAAACATAAGGTCAGATTCACTACTGAGTTTATTAAACTCTTACTTGGTTTTAAAGTCTTCTTGTGTTTTTTTGGCTAACAATGATGTGTTTGCAGTATATTCACTGATCCCTGGATACATCGAGAGCTGAGGAGCACAGGCAGTGCTTTAGAACCAGGCTTGATACTGTGGCTAAAAGCACAAATGCCAACTCCTTTCTTGTCTTTTCTTGCTTCAAGAGTGTGCAGTCATGTCACAGCCATCCTGGTTCTCCATGCAGCCACACCACCGTGATCACTGGAATAGCAATGGATGAGTATGAATCAGAAACATCTAACAGCCCATATAAGTTTGCCTTTAGGGCTTGGTTTTCTGTGCTGGGAGCTGAAATGAGCCTGCTGTGCTAAATGTAGCGCTCTGCGCTCTGCAAAAACAATGCTGCTGAAGCAGAGGCTGAGCTCGCAGTGTGACAGTTTGGGGTTTAGTACTTGGTGAGATGTTAGGGCCTTTTAGTGTTGTTTAAATGGCAGCAATAAATAGCCAAGTGCTCTACTGACATGGGAAGAGAGGAAGTCTTTGCCCTGAGTAGCACACAAGCTAAATGGCCAAGTGAAGAAAAATAAAGACAGCATGGAAGCAGACATACAGCAATTAGCTGTGGCTTAATAGTTCTATTGAGAATGCTCTCTTAGATGAATTTCTGGGTGAAAGATAAGTCTGTCAGACCTGTTAGCTGGTTTGTCCCATGCAAGTGTCATGACTATGGTTAGTAGCAAGTGAATTTTCAGCTCTGAGAAGGCTCAGGAATCAGCTAGAGTCAGGAATCATGACTTAGGAGGTCTCTATTCTGACCTGCTTCAGCAAGGCCAACACTGAAGGCAGACCAGATTGCTCAAAGATTAATAAAGCCTGGTCTTGAAAGCTTCCAAGCATGCAGACTTCACAACCTCTCTGGGCAGAGTGTTCCATTATTAATTGCCCTCAGCATAAAATTATTTTGCTATTTTTGGTGTGAACCAGAACCCTTTGTATTTTATGACCATTCTCTGTTACTCTCTCACCATGCACATCAGTGACAAACCTAACTCTGTCATCTCAGTAACCTCTTCTTAGGTACTGGAAGGCTACTACACGATCCACCTGAAGCTTTCCTTTCTCCAGGCTAAACAAGCCCAGTTCCTTCAGCCTTTCCTCATAGGGCAGGTGCTCCAGACCTCACTCACCTTGGATACTCCCTTCTGGAGTCTGCACTCTTCAAGTGCAAACTAAAGTAGAATAATCACTGCCTGTGGTTACTGGCTGCATTCTGTTGATACAACCCAGTGCACTGTTAGCCTTCATTACTTGTGGGGCATGGCACTAAGTCAGGTACAAATTATTGTTCTCCAGGACTTTCCACATCCTTTTCAGTAATGTTTCTTCCCAGTTTTAATCATCAGCCAGTACCAACACACTTGGTTAATCCACCCAGGTACAGGGATTTGCATTCATCCATGCTGAACTTCCATTCAGCTAGTTCTTCCAGCCTATGTCCCTCTGAATGGCAGCTGTGCCTTCAAGTGTAATGACAAACCCTGATTTAGGGCTGTCTGCAACCTTAATGAGTGGGCACTCTGTCTCCTCCAGGTCATTGCCAAAAAATACTGAAAAGGACTAAACGCTATCCCTTGAGCCTGGCAACCCTGACAGTTTTTCACCCATTTGGCAGTCCGGTTATCTAGATTGTAACATCACAACTTGGGTACAGGCATGGCACAGGAATACATCCGCTGGTCTATTCTCACAAGAAGGCAAACAGTTTTATTAGACACGATCTATCCTCAGTTGATTGATGCACACTAAATGTCATATCCTTTGCCTAGAAATATGTTCCAAGAAATATGCTCCATAGGTTTCCCAGGGAACAAGGTGAGGGGCTAACTGCCCAACTGGCCTGTATTTCACAAGTTATCTCACTTGTCTTTTCTGAAGGTGAGTGCAACTTTTGCCTTTCTCCACTCACCAGGGACCTCGTTTGACCTCCATGACCTTACAAAGATAGAGAGTGGCCTCGATATGACATGAGTCAATTGTCTCAACACCCTTCAGTGCAGCCCAAGGGGTCCCATGGATGTTCAGGAGAAGAAGGTTAAGTCAGGAAAAGAAATCTGGGGCATGGAGGAAAATACTGAGATGTTCATGAGTGAAGTAATCTAATGCAAAATTGGCACATGGATGAATAGTTCTTTTTATCTTTGTTAGTGTGCCCCTTTCATGTAATGAAGTGAGAATCTAATTAATTCTTGAGTTCTTATCTATTGGAGCTACATTTCAGATTTCAGTTTTATTCCCAAGCATGAAAGAGTAGGGACTTTGGGTCATGCTGGATTCTTGTTGGTTTGATGAGGGATTCTAGGTATCACATCTTGTCAAAAGAGGACACTATTACCACCCCACAGTCTGTGTGGATTCCATCTGCTTTACTTTATTCCTAGGCCATCCCATTTGATTCAAGTACTTACCCCTTTATCCTTTTTAATTCAGGATTTGTTTTCACCCCTCCTCCCAATGAGTAGCACGTTTTGCTCCTGTTCTGCTCATCTGTGGATCCATTGTTTGCAGGCTGGCAAGCCCCCAGCTCTGGGGTGACAGATGGAGCAGACTGCAAACCAGGCAGTTGCCTCCCAGCCCGAATGATATTTTAATAAGCACAGAGAGGTGACAGGGAGAGGAGATTCTCACTGGAATGACTGGCAGGTTTGTTTTCAGCCTTGAAAGCACTAATAGAGGATTTTGGCCTCAGTCCAGCAAAAAGAAAAATCACAGAAACTGGAAGCAGAAAATCCCATTAGCTTCTAATTTATCCCTCTGTTTTAAGGGTCAAAGTTTTTTCTTTCTGGTCTATTATCCAGGTACAGGTAGTATCCTTGTTTTGGGGATTGCAGCTCTCAGGGATTCTATATCTCGAGACACCATTTATTTATCGTTATTTGTCTTTTCCTTCTTTTTTCCATTTCGTTCATTTTCTCCATTGTCTTCTTTCCTTCCTTCCTTCCCTAAACATGCACTTTTCTTCTGGTTTCTTTACACTCTTCACAGTGTAAATCTTTGCAGATTCATGGTAACGTCTGCCTGAATAATGGGGTCTACTAATTTACTTGGCTCCCAGCTTCCACATCCTGTGAAAACAGTCAGTGGAGTGCTAGGCAATGGCATCTGCATGGGAATCTCCAGAACATATGTCTTCTCCTCCTGCCCTTCAGCTGTATCTCAGTTGTATAATAGAGGGTCTGTGTAGGGCTTTGTTTCGCCCTTGGTATTATGAATAAAAGCACTACAAAAAGTAGCTCTGGCAAAGCTGCAGCTCACTCTGAGATCCCTCTGCGCTGTGAGCAACGTAGTGTTTTGCAGACAAGCTGTAGGATAACCAGGCTTTCAAATGAGAAGATTGTTTTTCTTCCTACAAGTACCGCGGAAAAGGTCCACCTCTTGATAGGAAAATATCAAAACGGTGCTTGGATCTGAGCTGAGGTATGGTCCTGCACACTGATCAGAGAATGCACAGGAAACTTCCTCAGTATCTGGACATAGACCTTCATGCCTGTTATCAAACTTTAGGTCTGGGTTCCAACTGGAGAATGAGCTTTAAATTAATGGGACTCCTGCTAAAATATGCTTCTTTTTCCTTTCAGATGCAATGATGGCACTGAAGGTTCAGATTCTCTTTGGCTTCCTTTGCTGCATGACTTTTCTGCCTGCAGATGGCTTCCCAGCAGATGCCAATACTGAATTTCGCTCTGCATTCTCTGCGGCCAGAACCAGCAGCATGGAAGGGAGCTCTGAGATGGTCATTACCTTCGACAAAGTGTATGTGAACATTGGCAATGACTTTGATCCCAAGTCCGGATTGTTTCGCTGTCGGATCCCTGGAGCCTACTACTTCTCCTTCACTGTTGGGAAGTACCCAAAGAAGAATTTGTCGGTCATGCTGATGAGAAACAAGAATGAGGTGCAAGTGATTGTGTATGATGAACATCACCGCAAAGAACGGAAGGTAGCAAGTCAGAGTGCTATGCTGCAGCTTGACTACGGTGACACTGTTTGGCTGCGTTTACACGGAGATCCCAAGTATGCTCTTTACAGCAATGTGGGCCCCTATACAACTTTCAATGGCTACCTAATCTACCCAGACACTTCTGCCTTCTTCCAGAATGCTCTTAGCTCTCAAGAAGTGGGGCCACACCATCACACTATTCAGCAGCTTCCCAGGGAGCAGAATGAAGCTTCACAGCCACACATATTATCTGATCAACCAAGCAGGGAGCAAGACCCTCGCTCTGCATTCTCTGTTGCCCGCTCACAGAGTCTCCTGGGGACAGATGACAAGCAAACCCAACATGAGCCCATCACATTTGACACGGAGTTTGTGAACATTGGGAAAGATTTCAATTCCTCCACTGGCATCTTCTCATGCCGTATACCTGGTGCATACTATTTCTCTTTCACCATCGGCAAAATGCCCTTTAAGACTATGTCAGTGAAACTTATGAAGAACCACAATGAGGTGCAGGCCATGATCTATGATGACAACCACTCCAAGAGGCGTGAGATGCAGAGCCAGAGTATCATGCTGCCACTGCAATATGGGGACACTGTTTGGCTCTACAGCCACCAGCACGATGGCTATGGTGCCTACAGCAACCATGGCAAGTACATTACCTTCACGGGCTTTCTGATCTATTCAGAAGCTCAGCCAAAGCAGCTTCCAGGTGTCAGCTCAAGCAATTAAGGGTCAAATAATTAATTACAGATGTGAAAGGAGCACAAGGAAAGCCAAGGTGCCATGAACTTGGGTATAGCTCCTCTTCAATTATCATCCTCTACTTTGAGCATGCTATCATGTGTCCAGTGCTTCCCCTGTGCTGCACCCTTGCACCCTCTCTGTAGGGTCACTTCTGTGTCTGCCATTCAACCACAGAGAGGTCTTTATAGTTTGTATGTTTGTGTCCTGTGTTAGTGTTTGATTTAAGCATAAAGCATGAGGTAGTTTTCTGGGGCAGGGGTGGGCCAGTGTAGTGAAATGCCAAGGATCAAAGAACCACTGCAGTAATGTTCCTGCAGATCCCCAGCATCCAGAAAGCAAAGGATATGGTGACTTTCCTTGCATATCTGGGGAGGGAATAAATGTAATGAAAATGAATGTAATAAAAATACAAAATATGTAAAATTTTCTCAGATTGGAATTTGTTGTTACTTGTGTGCTTGTCACCAGCTGAGGCACCAGTTCAGGAGAGGAAGCAGCATGGTGATTGTGCCAGCTGCAGTATGTGCTACTGAGCCAGTCTGCATACACTCTTCTTTATCATCCGCGTGTGTGAAGTATTGGTGTCTGTTATGATATTAACATAGACGTCACAAGATTTGGTCCTTTTCTTAATCTGACATAATTGAAGTCAAGAAGCTTTTTGAGAATCTCAGCTTCCAATTAATGAAAATAATGCACTTTGAAACAAACCAAAAAGTGGTTTGTAGTAGTGGTTTGTGGCTCTTGTAGTAAAGGATGAGGGCTCAAATTTATGAATGGAGCATCCTCTGAAAGCTCAGAAACAAGGTAAGTAAGAAGAATAAAAGATGTATCTCTAAATCCCCTCATATTTGGGTCAGAAGCAGGCTCATAATGGTAAGTGTGAATAGAACCATGCCAAGCAATGGCAGTGTTGACTGCAGGGGCATTATATTCCCCAGAAATGAGCTCCTTGAACACAAGAACACAAGGATATGGCTGACCTGCTATATGCTGTATTGGTAACCTAGTGCAAACAGGATCAGAGGCACCATTAGGTAATACTTTCAGCATCTGTGTTCAGTGGCTTCTTACACACTGTGTTTGCCGAACCGTAGTGCTGGTGTAGAGGGACTGTGGCTGTGGAGAGCCCTGGCATGTTCCCACAGGGCAGTAAGGACTGACAGGAGGATCCAGGGGAGCAGTAGGAAAGCAGGAGAGTGGAGGCTTCATCACAGTGTGTCTGATGCTGTCTCCATAGAGCCAAACCCTGGGTTGTCTCCCCAGATACATAAACTGCAAAGTGCCAGGTTGGATGAGGCTTGAAGTAATCTGATTTAATGTCTCTGCCCATAGCATGGAGGTAGGAACTAGATAAACTTTAAGGTCTCTTCCAACCCAAACCATTCTATGATTCTACGAGCTTGAGCATGCACAAAACTTTGTGACATGACTCAAGTTTAATTTATAATCTGCTCAATACATAGCAATGCTCTTAGACTGATCCTAACAAAATCCTGAATTCAAAACAGTGTGTTTGTATCTGAGACACCAAACCAACCCCCTCAACTTTTCTCCAGACATTCACATAGCTCAGGCTGTATATTCTCCAACCAGTCAATACTCTCATGCACTGCTGCCATCCTGCTCAGCTTTTTGGTGGTACTCTCTGCTGAAACTGAACTTGTCTTGCAGCCACTCCCTGCCTCCATCGCTACATACGTACCTTAGACATAAAGACTGTGGCATATGTGGGAAAAGGGTGAAGGGTAGAGATTGGAGGTATGTAAAAACCAGCATAAGAACAGAAGAACATTAGGTGGGACACCGGTTTACTGGAAGTTATACTTCAAATAAAATGCTACATTCTTTGGGGAAAAAAAGCCAACAACAAAACAACAAGCAATCTGCTTTATGGAGTGTATAAATCTGTCTCCTCCTGTCATAGCCCTAACCTGACCTCTAAAACCACTCTCTGTGGCATCTTGCTTCCAGGCTTCTTATTTCTGCCTCACCATTTTTCTTCTCCATCTGTTGGGTAACAACAGTTTGGAAAAAGATTAATGAGGGTAAAAGCCATCAATTCCCACCTTGAATTTTACACGTGCCTCCTTTGCTGAGCATGGAAAATTAGGAGTATATTGATAGAAAGAGAATTATGGATCCCATCATCTAAGCACATGCAACGAATGTGCAAAATTAATGCACCTACAATGGCACCAGGAAACCTCATAGAAACAAACAAAAAATCAAAACCCTATTAGAAGATAATTACATTTATTTAATTCCACATTGCAGTGTGTAAGACAGAGAAAAGTTAATGATCTCTTTCTATAAAATAATTGTATTTCTCATTTTGAGGCTAGAGATCACATATTTATTATGTTTGGCTTGTAAAATGCCATAGCTGTACAAAATAAACTTCATAGAAGAGGTAAAATCTGCTCCAGAAATAACTAGGTCACAATCCTTAGGAATTTAAATGAGCCTTAAGGAAGTGTATTCCAGATATATTCCTGATAACTGACACAAAGCTGAGTACATGTGTAAATACGATATGCAAATGCTAGAATGCTTCGTGGAATACATCTATTTTCAGTTTTCTTTTAAAATAAAAGAAGTGAATACTTGAGATGGGAAATTATTATGGACACATAAAATGTGATGCCACATGAGCAGAAAGCTGAAATTAAATATGTGACCTATATCGTGCAACACAACAAAATCTGCTTAGCTGGTTAAAAGAAAGGAGAAAAGATACTGTATTCGGCTAAAACCACAGGAGGATTACAAAGAGGCTGAACTGACTGATTTGAAATGAGGTCAGCTAGGACAGCAGTGTGACTTCCTGGAAAAACACTGCCAGGGCATCTCTCCAATAAGCATCAGAGATGAAGACAGATAACACATCTGGATAGCACTGCCCCCTTTAGCACAGCCCACTTAAACCCAAAACATAAGCAGGACAAAAACAAAAAGGAGAGTGAAATGCACTTTGTAAGGAGAGAGTGAAATGCACTTTATGGTTTTGTCCTATTTAACTTTAAAATAAAAGCTTGTGCATAAATCCTTATAGAGTTGGCAGTGCAATGCAGAAAGCAGGACAAAAAGGTGTGGTGTATTTGCACAAAGTCCTGAACAATGTGGAAGCCAACATAACCAAGGATGCAGCTGAAGTCAGGTGTGTCCTTTCCTATGGTAGTTTCCTTTATTAAGTGTCTCTCTTGGTGCTGGCGAGGTTAGAGCGATAGAAATGCTTCAGGGATGCTAAATGTGAAGGCTTCTCCTTCCAGGGCCAGGAAGTCAGGAGCAGGGTGGTATTTGCAGGGCAGAGCCCCTTGCACAGGTCACGAAAGATTTCATCCACCAGCTGAGAGAAAAAACGAATCCAGATGTTTTTATCCAGACCCTGCGTGGAGCGAACCTGGTAAGCACAGTAAACACTGGTGAAAAGCAGGCTGTCAAACCCCACTGGAGGCAAGGGAGTATCAGTCAGTGAATAGTAGCTCAGGTGCTGCTCAATCTGTGCTGGTGTTTTGGGAACTTCCTCCTCTAAAACATGCATGAACCAGCGTGCCGGGCGCAGGGAGGCCAGCTCTTCATCCCGCAGCCGGACTCTCCCGTTGGCCTGAATATCCAGCCCTCCCCACAGCATCTGGAAGAGAAGAGCAGCACGTGAAGCCCAGCACGAAACCTCTGCCAGTTATAACCCAGCTGTAAAGCCACCTGCAATGCTGCCAAATCTCAGCCCACACCGACAGGCAGCTGCTCCCTGACTCACGGCCGACGACGCACCTAGTCCCACTCCATGTCCTTCTCTGCCAGCCCCACACCCCTTTTCTGACCGCCCCACACTTCAGTATCCCTATGGGACCCATCCAGCTCTCTCCTCCCGCCCTGCTGCATCTCCTGCTGTATTCCCACCCACAGCGGCTCCTTAGCACAGCTGCCTTGGGAGGAGGGCTTGGCCACTTGGTGGGAAAGTCACCCATCCCATTGAGATGGTCCCTCATCCCACCCCAGAGGACTGAGGTGCCATGGTGGGGAGAAGAGCCCCCTTCATCTGCACCCCACAATGGGAGGGACCACAAATGCATTAGGGCATCGCTGAGGGGTTCTCCAGGCATTCCTGAAATCCAGGAGGGATGAGAACAAGCAGAAAGCGTGAGGTTTTACATGCAGCAAGCTGGGAGCATGGACACTAACAATGCCTTAGCCCAAGGGCCCCCAACACCCAGGAGACCTCTAACATGATGTCAGCGTCCTCTGGGCTGCGATGGGGAGTGTTGGCTCCAGCACCGTCCCTGCTGTAAGGATGTTCATCTGGAAGACATCAGGCAGAGTTTGGTAGCACACGACCAGGGCCCTTCCTGTTTATGTTTGTCATTTGGTTCTCAAAAACATCTTCAATGTTTCTGAGCTGTCACTCATAGCTTGCCAAACATAACCGATGCTGATCATGGGGTTTTGATAAGCAAAAAAGCTTTTTAAGAGAAAAAAAAAAAAAACAAAACACTTCTTTTAGGACAAGCAGAGGTGTTTTAGGGAGACAAGTGTAATTTTTGGATATGACAGCCTTTAATCCTGCCAACAGAGCTAAAGCAATGGCAGCAAAGGCACTTGCTTTGACAGGCAGGAAGGAAGCCTCTCACACCAAGTATGAGTAGGTTTTGAACTGATGGAATTTGATTGCTTGGTAACTTTTGATGGAGAAAGCAATGATTCCCAATGGAAGCAGGGTGCTGGGAGGCTCCTCGACCTGCTGGTGGAGACATACCCTGATGCTTATTGTGGTTCTATACTTCCCCAAGCATCTGCTGTCAGCAGGGGCAAAGAAACCTGGTCGGATCTATTATGGTTCTTATGCCAAACTAATTCCTTTCTGGGGCACCCCACATCATTTAGAAGGGGAAAAAATTATACAAGGTGAGAGGAATAGGAGTTTGTTAATAGGAAAGTCACATTAATCCTAAGAATTCTTAAATTTTCATTAAATAACACTTCTAGTGTTTAAACATTTGGCATTTCTTTTGCCTTTATTATTTCCTTCTTGGTGAAAAAGGGGACACAAGCAACGTCAGCCCAGGACTGTAACAGGGAGGCTGCAGCCCTTCCCTTCTCTGTGTTGGTTAGCATAGTCATGCGGCCATGCCCCTCTTCTACTTCTTACAGTCTCATCCTTAAGGTCAAGAAACACGAAATGGAAAAGGCTTGTATAAAACATAAGCTGTCAGACACCTTTTTACAAAATATTTTTATATGGATTAAAGCTTTTTTATATAAAAAAGAGGGTGAATTTATATTGAAGACGCCAGAGTTAAGGTCAGAAGGTCCTTATGGAGAGTAGAAAAATCACTGAACGCTGTATGTGTGTGATGACTACTAACAAACTGCACTTCCAGCTTTCCATCCTTGATTAGAGCTTACCAGGGAGATGCACAAGCTGCCTGAAGAAGTGCACTGCCACCCCCAGAGCTGCAGAGATTTGTTTCTCTGCACAGCTGCAGGGCTCCCTGATCCAAGCCAGCAGTGGCTTTGGAATGCAAGCAGGAATGTAGCTGCTCTTTCCTACTCCTCCATGAATGAGCCAGGAAGGCTTTTATCTCAGGTAAAAATACTGCATCATCTGAATCTTTCTTTGTAGGAATTCTCTCTGCTATCTGATCCTCTAGGTTCACAGATCTCTCTATTGAATGATTCCTCTACAGACGACTGGATTTAAAGTCAGTGTATTTGGTGACTAGTTGCCAAAATGCTGTTATTAGTAACTGTCTCGTAAGTATGTGCACTGTTAGATTCCTGAGTAGAGCAAAACAAACATCATACAAATCATAACAAATAATATTGAAATAATAACATAAACATCCTCTAGAGATGGGAAAAAAAAGTCCCTTGTTTACTTGAACATCCCACAATTGTTTGTTTTTCCCAAAAAGCATCTAGAAAATCCACAAAAATTCTTGCAGAAGCAGATATTTTTCAGTGCAGACCCAAGAAAACCCTCCCCCCTCCACTGAACATGGTAGCAGGTCTTTATCCTACGAGTAGGTACAAGTGCTTCCCCAGTGATCTGGGACTCCAGACCTCTCCCATGTCAGCACAGCCATCTGGAGCATTTGACCATATTTAGAATCATGGAATCACAGCATGGTTTGGGTTGAAGGGACCTTAAAGCTCATCCAGTCCCAGCACCCCACCACAGGCAGGGATACCTTCCACTAGAGCAGGTTGCTCAAAGCCCCGTCCAGCCTGGCCTTGAACACTGCCAGGGATGGGGCAGCCACAGCTTCTCTGAGCACCCTGTGCCAGCGCCTCAGCATTCTCATAGGGAAGAATTTCTTCCTAAGGTCTAACCTCAATCTCCCCTCTGCCTGTTTAAAGCCATTCCCCTTTGTCCTGTCCCTACCCGCCCTTGTCAAAAAGCCTGAAGAAGCAGGCAGTCTCACACCACTGGCATTGCAGGAACATTTCCCAAGCCAAGAAGTCACATCCTGAGCAGGTGCATTTCCTACCTGTGAGCCTCTGGGATCCAGCAAGCACGCACAGGATCAGCCAGGCGTTGACCTGCTCTGGGGCCATAGCAGCCCTGCTCCCACCCATGCACAGACTGTGCTGTGCATGGAGTGAAGGCTGTTTGCAGTGGTGTCCTCCCTTGCTAGTTCTGGTCCCGGCAGCCTCTGTTGGAACAGATCCCTCTTTCTGTGTTGCTGGTTACAGTCCTGGGAAGGGCTTGCAGTTCAACTTGCTGACCCCGAAGGATATTTTCCATCGTATTTTGGAAACTTGGAAGACTTTGTTGTGAAGTCTTTGGCAGAATCATTTAAGTTTCTTTTCCAAAGGCTGGCTTCCCATCGCAGCGTATTGCAGGAAGCTAGCATTTGCACTACACAAATGACTGTGAAGAAGAGAGATCCCCTCCACATCCGCACTGCCCCTCTGTCACATCTCTGTGACACTCCTGCTCAGGTCTTTGGCTTCATGTTCAGTTTTCCTTTCTCCTGAGTCTGAGAATCTGCAGTCAGTCCTGAGCTGTCACAAACAGATAAGGCCAGCAGGCTTATCCATGATTCATGGAAGCAGATTCATGGAAGCACAATAGCAGCCAAAACATACAAACAGGCTGAAGAAACGTCATTTGCTCAGTTCTGTATCAAACCTCCCAGAGGGAGAACTTGGTATATTGACCTAGCAAACAGCAAGGATCAGAGCCAGGCAGACTTTAGCACCTCATCGTCCTTTCCTGTGACAAGACTTGGGGGTTAAGATAAGCACAGTCTTCCTTAGATGTTGTGAATTACATAGCTGAAACTGCACCTGATTCCCTTCACAGCAGATCTGTGTTCTCTACACATCTTTGCACTTTTCTTGGGGCCCAATCCCCAGTCAAGCTGTTCTGTATTTCTATTCTGCATGGCACAGTATGGTCCTGGCTTCTCCAACATTTTCTGGGATGCCAGTGTTATACAAATAGATATGTATAAATAAGTAACAGCACTATCTCCCTGAGGTTAAAGGGGGAAAGAAGTCAACCCAGAAAAGAGAGGAGGTGAATTTCATACTCATATGTTCCTCAACAAGTTACAGGGTGTCAGTTTATTGTGACTACTATCACCACATATTGTACTGAGGGTAGGGATATTCCAGTTGGTAAGCTGGCAGCATGCAAAGTAGCATGTCTTCTGAACCTCCCAGGGTCTGTAGCTATACTGGGCAATATGTGGACCCACACCAGCTGTGATGAAAAGCAGCACATAACAGAAGAGTCTCAAATTTGACTCATATACCCAGAGCCCTCAATACCCATAGTCATTCTTACCCTCAGTTTGGATGAAAATAAGACCCGTGTTTCTGTCATAACCTTGGCTATCTTCAGATTAGGCTACACTTCTTTCCATTTTCGTCATTTTCTCCTGCTTACACTTTAGTTGCTTCCTTTTATTCTGGGATGAGATATCTTTTATTAAGATGTGAATCACATGCTACTCAAGGGGCAGACAGTAATGACCCATCTGTGCAGTGAAATGGATATGCCTACTGTTTCACACCAGAGTCCCTTACGATACGCAGTGTACGCATGACTTTGCCTAGAAGTCATTGTGCAAAACAACCCTGCACCTCATGGACCATGAAATAGCTTCCCTTTAGCGTGCACAAGGAGGAGGCCAGGATTTTGGGCAACATCTGCAAAGGGCATATATGATTTTGTC
Organism: Forpus xanthops; assembly: GCA_032466535.1. NCBI lineage: Eukaryota > Metazoa > Chordata > Aves > Psittaciformes > Psittacidae > Forpus > Forpus xanthops. Next base: position 26,700 of record JASSUY010028894.1, read on the forward strand.
AGCAGGATCATTTCCTAGGAACAGCTTGCAGCTGAAGTGCCTAGAGGAGGACATCCATGATGGTGGGAGAGACTAGAGAGGAGGCTCAGAGGCTGTGCTTAGTGGACTGATACAGAGGCAAGCAGGGGACAAGAATCAGTGGCAGATGCTGCCTTGAGCAGGGGAATTTTGCAGAATTTCCTCAGTATCTGACATAGAAAAGGACTTGCAGAGTGTCAAGATACCCCTTAGTTGTTTACAAGCAGCAGAAGTTACATGGTACACAGAAACAAGCAGGATTTCTGACAGCTGCCCATAGTCCCTGCATGTACTATTGCAATGGCAGTGAGCCTACTCCTCCTGATGGATTTTGTCCTTGCCAGGTATTCACAGCTGAGTGTGCACAACCCTGCCCCTCTGCACCCCACCTGGCCATACCATCTGCTGTAGGAGCAGCTTCAACACATCACATCAAGTTAGGTTTCTGCAGGGGCACCTTGTCTGGTTTCATTCTTTCCACCATGAAGTAAGGAGATAGGAAAGGGGAACAAGATACAAAAGGCTGTAAACTGCAGGAGCTGTCTAGGTGCTGGTTGAGACATGAGGTGCGGTTAATACAGTATCTAAAAAGACTCCTTGGGGTGAAGGTTTCTTTGAGATGGGACTGCAGGGAGATAGGCAGCATCTTCATAAAAAGGAAATTATAGAATGGGAGAAATCTCTTGCTTTGAGCCTCTTGCCCAGGACTTAAGGAAGACCATGGCCCCCAGACTGGGTCTATCTGGCAGGTGCTAGAGCAGGAAAATGAGAAGATGGTTGAGGAAAGAAGGGAAGGAAGAAGGCCATGCATAACTAGCAGAGAAGGTAAGGTTTGAGTCACTGGCAGGGAAAAAGGAAGGAAACCTTGAGTCAAGTAGGAGTGAAGCACTGATGGTAAACAGACATGACCTCCACTGTCATTTTCCAGGTTGGTGCTGCTGGTTGTTATGCAAATGCTTTCCCTGACTTTCAGTTTGTGAGTGGCATCCACTGCTTGAAGGAGTAATGAAGCTGTGTATCAGCAACAGGGAGGGCCCCATCCCACTGCACCTACTGCACAAAAGGAGCTCCCCAGAGGCCTCACGCAACTTGGAAAGATCATGGGATACAGTGGGATGGGTGGTATGCAGCATACTGTCACCCCGCCTGTCTCTCAGTAGTCCCATAAGCTCTGTTCTGCAGGAGTGCAAGGCCCAGCTGAAATCCCCATCTGGGTTTTGACTAGAGATCAGTCGCAAGGGCCCAAACAGTGTGGCTGTGATGTAGGAGGATACCCGGACACCATCAATAGCCACATCCTCAGGGAGGAGAGACTGCTCGCTTGGCTGGAGGGAGAAATGCCAGAGTTCTGGAAAACACCAGCAAAACCTACTCAGCTGGGGAAGTGCAACATGGTGACTGTGAGTCATCTCGTAATGTCTATTTGTCCCCACAGTACCAGAAAATCTCTCTTCTGAATAGTGTTTCTGTAAACCCGCTACATCTGACTTACATTTCATCCAACAACTTCTTACAGCTGGGAAATCCAACCCAGGCAAACAAGCCTCATGGAGACTGGCCATGCAGATAAAGGATTTGGAAGACAGTTCTGTGACTGACCAAGCTGACCACAGCCTTGCCTAGCATGAAGCAAGTGCCCACCAGCCACAAGGAATCTAGAGCAAGAGGGATTTATAAGCAAGAATGCCTTACAACACTAGAGCAGTGGAGGAGGTAGTGCACCAACATTGGCAGCACTTTGCAAGGCTGTGCAACCTCTTGTGCCCTGGGATAATGCATCTGGTTGAGTATATTGCACTCTTCATAATCTCCCAGGCTTCTCTAATGAGAAGAGATTTGGGTCCATTAGCAACTATGCCACATGTTAAAGACCTGTTGGAGCCATGCCTGTCCCCACAGGGCTAGCTAGTTCTCCAGTACACACATTCTTCAGCAAAGCTTACATGTTGTTTAACTTGACAGGGCATTGTGTCTAACATTTCTTGATGTCAATCAAATTCTCCTTCTGCACAAGCATCATGTTTAAATGTCAGTTTTCCTTCTGTTCCTGCCACCATCAGTCTTCTGACTTAACATACTGGGAAACACATATTTTTTTACATGATTCAGACCATGAGTCTTGGCATGGTGCCTCAAACAACCTGGAATGAGGGAGGGAGAACATAGGGGAAAATGTGCTTAAAAAGAATTTTCACAGCAACAGAAGTGGTGCCAGGAACTTTTCTGTCTTGTGCAATAGGCATCAGCATGCAAAAAGAGCCACCACAACAGAAAACAGAACCAGCTGTGGAACACGTCACAGGAAGGCCTAAAAGTACATTTCCTATTCAATCAGTTCAATTGATGGCAAATCCAAAGTGAAGCTGAGAATCGTATAAAACCCCAAACTTCTGCTGACCTCTGTTCCTTTCTCTCTCCCGTAGAGCTTTAACTTTGAAGGTGAGTGGCAAATGCTATTAATTTTAACTAGAGACCACTGTTGTGAGTCACATCCCAAATTCTGCCATCCACAGTAGCCTGAAGCAAATTAAAGAAATAACAAAAAAGGGATCTAAGGAGCCCTTGCTTACACGGCTGGGGCAGAAAGAGACAAACATGAGACCTGATTCTTACCAGACAGTTCAGCTCTTTGCTCTTGAAAACAGATCACACTCTAGTTACAATGAGTACTTGTCCCTTCTTTTTCCATAATTGAAGTGACTATTGTCCTACCCCTTGCTCCATCCCCTACTCTAACCTCCCCCAAACCCCCTTTTTAATTAGTGCTTTTAGAATTTAAAAGCTTAAGTAGTGATTCAGGGAGTCTCTACAAACAGCTTGTGAATGATTTTATGAAATCTCTGGTGCAACAGTTTTGAGGTCTTAATGAGATCAGTCAACTTCCTAATACAGAACTGAGTTATGCATTTTCTGGACTAAGGACAAGGGACATTATTAATTGATGACTGCTGTAATGTTATTCCATTCAAACAGGTGGTGGGTGGACTGAGACAGTGTTTTTCCAGCTTTTTTTGGAGAGAGCTGAGATTTTCCACAAAAGCAAAGATAGTGGTAATGCTATTAATCATAGAGCTCAAAATAATTGGAGTAGGGACAAAAAAGGCACAGATCCTCATCTATGGCACAAGGGAAGAGAGTTTTTCTTGACTGCAGGAAAAAGCACAATGTGAAGATGCTGGAGAAGGACCCTTGCTTGTGAAGAAAAACCCAGGATGAGAGTGGCATGTGAGAAGTTACCTGCAACTCTTCCTGCTGCCAGGAGAAAAAAGCACTAACCTTATTCCCATGGAGGCAGGGCCCCTCTAATAGTTATCACATTGGTCACTCATATCTTGTTGACAGGAATTATTCCTTATCACAAGAGCTGAAGAAAAATCAGCTCTTCCATTCCACCTGGGAACCTGCTCACCAGAGACTGAAGCCACAGCCTTCATGGGGTAATTAGCCTTGACCTTTGTTCTCTTCAATTCACACACCCATTCCTCCAAAACTGAAGTAGGCTTTCCATCCTACTTTGTCATATCTTCTCCATGATCCTGCAGGTAAAACCATAGGGTGGCCCTTGGCATACACCTTCTCTATCTTCTCTCTTGAACAGTAGGACACCTTTTGTTAATAGCTGGGACGTGCGCTGGTACATGTGAGGAGCTGGATAAATCATCTCTCAATTGTTTGAGGTGCTGGGACAGTTTTTCCACAGCTGAGATGACGGAGGGGATGAGACTGTCTTCAAACTCTGAGAGCTTATGAATCATTTCATTCACTGTTGGTGGTATTATGTCATTCCAGATTACTGTTGCCAATGACTGGACATATGATGGGGGTGCATTCTGTGTAAATTTCCGCCACATGGGTTGTGTACATTCAACTTCATCTGGATCTATGGGTATATTCCCATTATTTGGCTTGATATTATAGACCATCTCTACAATGGCTGCACACACAACTGTGTTTTGCTCTGTATCCAGGTGCATCTTGTGTTGTCCTAATAACTGTATTAGAACCATTTACAAAAGTTTTGCCTGTTTGATATATTATTAGCTTCTTCCCAACACTCATCTTGGAGCTGAGATACTGCTGTCCCATTATGTAAGCTAAACAGCTGCTTTCAGTACAGCACACAGGTTATGATTTATGCCTGCACGGATAGTTAGCATAAGCAGTGCACATAAAGCATTTTCAGACACAGGGAATTCCTGGACTCCACTCAATTTGCAAAACAAAGAGACAAATCCAGTGTCTTACAGCTCAAAGCAGCAGATAAACATCTACCAGCTGGATTATCAGGACTGTAAATTAGCACCCCGCACCCTGTGCTTTTCATTGAAAACAACATTATTCATGTGACCACAACAGCAGGACTCTCATATCAATTTTTATTATTATAAATACTATGTAAGAACAGAAAGGATGGTGCCATGCATCTGCTCCATTCTGCTGCTATTTTGCATCTTCTTTCTTGGCTCCTGCTTCTATTTTCAGGGTTTCTGGAGCTGGACGATAGGCAGGAAATGCCTCCCAAGGACTATTCAGATCGAATTTGCGAAACTCCTGAGCTAGCTCCACAGGCTCTGCCACTACCCGTTTCACTTCATCGTCATACCGCACCTAGAGTAGAGCAAAGGACACAGGCCAGACATTTTTACACAGTCCCCACAGCATTTCTGCTATTAGCTGTACACAGTAATGACCCAACACCATCCTCCAGGACAAGGAATCCTACTTTTATGCCATGGATAAGCCACAGGCCCCAGCCACAGACCTCTGGGCTCTCCAGGAAAAGCATCCTCTTTGCTACCACGTAGCTCGGGTGTCCTGACTAATGACCCTGAGTGCCCAGCCTACAGTCCATATGAAGTCCACACAGAATAACACATTCAGTTTGCCATATGATAAAAGAATTTCTCCAGAGTCACTGAAATAAGGTGGCCCATCCACCTGGCATAGCTGGGCACTACTGTCATGAATCTTTATAATAGAGCTGTTGGGTTTCAGTTGCGCTTCTTATAGTAACACTCAGAACATGGGACAAAAAGACAAACAGCGTGAAATGCAGGTGAGTACCAGACACTAATGACTGGCTTGCTTTATCAGTGAGGATACCTCAACTAGTTTTATAATCTGGGCTTACAAAAACTCAACAAAGTGGAGTTCAAAATTGCATTAAGATCAGTTCAGTCCTTTATTGCTCTGGGAATCTCCAATTTTGCTGTGGAAAATTTAAACTTCCAGAAGACATGCCAAAAGCAGAAGCACTTCCCTGTCTGACAATAGTCTCTGGTACACATCCTATAATATCTGCTCAATGTCTCTGGCTTTAGGCTGGGACAGATAATAGAGATTATCACAGATCATACTTTATGATGACTTCAAATTTCCATGCAAGACACCTATACAACTTTTATGAAATACACAGAAGTAAAATATCCCTAGTGCTTTTCAGAAAAGGATTTTATGTTACTATGGTCAGTATTAAAGAGCAATAGTATTGGAGAGATTTGATAAATTTAGACATGAGCATTTCTCCTACCTCCACATAACCAGAGAGCGGAAAGTCCTTTCGGAAAGGATGGCCCTCAAACCCATAGTCTGTGAGGATTCGCCTTAGATCAGGGTGGTTGGCAAAGAAAACACCAAACATGTCCCACATCTAAATGAAAGAGAGACAAGTAAATTGAATTAGAGTAAAACCACACCCAAAACTTCATGTATTATATCCATAAAACCTGTTACATGCCTGGGTTCATGTAGTGCCAGCAAAACTGATGCAGGAACTCATTCCAAAGCAAATCAAATACCCTTTTACCTCCTACTCTGAAAATGCAGCCAGGGAAACACTTCCCTCTTTCTTCATCAGGACCCTGGCAATCAGTTTAATCAGGAAACACAGCCCCTCTCCACAAAGGCTCTGTTCCCAAGCACAGTGGCACTCACCTCTCTTTCATACCAGTTTGCTGCCTTGTGCACAGACACTGCCGAGTCAATGGGTGTCAGCTCATCAGTGTATGTCTTCACCCGGATCCGACTGTTGAATCGCAGAGACAGGAGATTGTACACAATCTGAAGCAGAGTAAGAGAAGGTATTGGTCTTGTATGGCATTTATGGCTCTCTTTGCAGCACGGTATTGGCTAAGAAAAGGCACGCAAAGACTATTTCAAATATTCTTTATCAGCAGAAACACATTCAGCACTGGGCACTAAAAGACAGTATTACAACTGAGGTTCCAATAGTTCACACTTTGGTTCTTAGAAGCATGACAAAAATCATGTGCAATTTAGTAAATGTGACTGGTGAAGAGCTGAAAAGGGACAAAAAAATCTTAAAAAAAGAGAACACTGAAGAGAGGGAGACACTTGACAAAGAAAACAGCTGAAAATTACTCTCAGCATCCAGTGGGAGAAAGCTAAGAAGCTAAGAATAAATATCCTTAATTTTCAGTAGATAAGTTGGATATGAAGGAAAATTGATACCTCTTCTGGTGATGAAGTACTAATAAAAAGGCTGCTTAGGAAGATTACTAGAACCTCCAAGGTAGGGGGGCAGGAATACTTACTACAAGCAGACTGAACAAAAAAACCAAACCTTTGTAAGTTATGTAGCCTTGTTTGGCACTGCCGCTATGAAGAGGCCTCTGAGTTAAAGAAACTCTCAGGATTTTTGCCTAATCCAAAATTATGTCACCAAAAGTCACAGCTGTTGTTATCAAAGCAAGAAGGAATTACATCTGAAAACAGAAGCCAACTGATTAGCAAATATAGGTAAGCCAAACCTGCCACCCCTCATTTTCTGAGCAGCTGCAAATGACTTAATACCACAAGATAAACCAAAGGAGGGAAATAAATCAGCTACTTTTCATTACCCTTGTTATTTTCTGGAAACTAAAAAACTACCAATTTACTTCTCTTGCCCAAAAGGCAGTCTGCCCAGATAAGACACAGTAAGTCGGACCACCTCTTCGTCCATACGGCTACCTAAACCCTAGCCAGCCTCCACAGCATGAGTCCCAGATGCTTTCTGCTTTTTACAGATCTTCCTAAGTTAAACTACAGTAATGTGAACAAAGCTTTCTAATAGTGTGAAGACAATATGCTAAGTCAGAAGAATCTGCAGCTACAACTCTTTGGCAGTTTATAAGCTGTAAGTTGCGATATCCAAAAGCATTTGGGGGAATGCAATATTCACTGAACTTTAGTGAACTGGAAGTTCAGTGCCCAAAGTCTTCTGAGAGGTTTCTGAAAATTTGCCTCATGTCCTACATGGTACTAACTTTCAGGGAATGCTTTTTCAAAACAACCAAATAGTTTTTTTGGCTTGTTTTAAAGATTAAAACAGTAACAGCAGCTGACAAGCCTAATTGGAAGAAGGAAGAGCACCAGTTCACATCTGGCCAGAAAGAAGTCTATAGACAATTTGGTAAAACCAAAACAGAAGACAGAACAAACAAAACAAATAAAAAAACAAAGCAAAGCAAAAGACTTTCAACAGAGCACAAAAGGGAAAACAGACCAAGAACCCAGGCAGTTATCAGTTCTGCTTCTGCTTCCACAATCAACACATCAAACAAAACACAGCATTTCAGAGTGGATTTTTTTCCCCACTGTCAGAAAGCAAAAAATGTAATCAGAGTTGCAAGAGCACCCACAGCCATCAGCATTTGTGAAACTCTCCAAATCCTGTACCTATGAGCAGCTCTTACCTCAAAGCGGTACTGCCGAGACGGGACATCAACTGCAGTCAAGTCAGCCAAGGATTTGAACTGGGCATTAGTGTGGTCTCGAAGGAAGGTCAGAACTGGAATGATCCCATCTGGATGGATCAGAAGTTCCAGCTCATTGAAACAGGTCACCTGATGAAAGAGTGGAAAGGACATGAGTACAAACACCAACAGGACTGAGCACGATGCTGAATCCAGCAGGATACCCAAACAAAGACAGCATATAGTACAGCAGACACACAATGACAGCAGATAAAGGGGCTTAATAATGGCAGCAATTTTATGCAATTCTGACAGCTTTTCTTCCCCAGAACACCCTGTGAAAACAGCTAACAAAAAAGTAGTAGGTTCACCAAGATCTGTCCCCCCTACAAAAAGAACTTCTTGAACAGCACCTACCTGTACTTGCTGGATATACTTGGGCATAATCTCAGCCACATATTCTCCAAAAGCACACAGCTGCTTCTGTTCTACTTCATTTTTTGGTCTGACAGTAGCTAAGGAGAAAAGTAAAGTTCCCGAGATTATGGCTGGGAATACAGAAAGCTACAGGAAGAAGAGTAGCAACTCCTATCCCTGACTTACAAATCCCCTGTAGAAGTCTAGCTGTCTGTCAGTAGTTCTGGCAGAAACCAGGTAGCTTCAGGTTTAGGTACCCTGCAACATTTATTTATGGTAAATCCAAAGCTAAAGACAACATTTGAATAGAGCATACTATACATATAGTAGAATATACAGGATGTTGCAATAGAGACAAGACTATAGCAACATATATGTGTTGTGGTACACAGAGCATGGAACTAGAGACTTTCAGGAAGGAAGTTTGTGTTAGTGCTAGACAATTTTGTCTTGTGTATGTTACAGCAGAAGGAACAGTGTGCAAGATGATGGATTTATGGTAATCGTAAAGTAAGTTTTCAGAGCGAAGACCTACTAAAATCAAAACCTTTTAAGAGGATAACAGAAGATACCACAGTGCCTAAGAGAAAGATTGTGGTCTTTTAATCATTTAAAAGTGCAGTTTTTATCAAGTGTTCTAGTTCTACGTTCACCACTTAAGGCTGTCAGAACTTACAGGATTACACAGAGACTCCCTTTTTACATGGAAAAGACAAGGGGTGATGGGCACAAGGGGTGATGGGCACAAGTTATTTCTGGGGAGATTCTAACTGGACACAAGAGGAATCATAGAACAATATGGGTTGAATGAGACTTTTAAAGGTCATCCAGATCAACCCCCGTGCAAGGAGCAGGGACACTGTCTACTAGATCAGGTTGCTCAGAACCACTTCCAACCTGGCTTTGGATATCTCCGGGGATGGTGCATCCACCACCTCTCTGGGCAACCTGTGCCAGTGTTTTACCACCCTCATTGTAAACAATTTCTTCCTCACGTCCTGAATCTCATCTCTTTTAAAACCTTTATCCCTCATCCCATCGCAACAGACTCTACTAAAAAGCTTTTCCCCAGGTGCTCATTTTTCCCAATGAGACCAACCAAAAGTGCTCCACCACACAAGAACGTCCCGAGGGCAGACAAGCGGCCCAAGGCCGTGCAGCCGGACCTTGACAGGGCCATGGCATGGTCTCTTTCACCGCTCCCAACCCAACCAACGGCTCCAACCGCAAGGCCCTCGCCTCGCTCCCCCTCACTTACGGCGAGTCTCTGTGGCAGAGCTCCCCGTCAGCCGGGCCTGTACCGCCGCCGGGCCTACACCAGCTGCGGAGAGAAACGGACACGTCTCACCCACCGACCGACCCGCGGCCACGGGCCGCCCCGGCCCCGCCGCTACCACCCGGAGCCCTCACCTCGCAGCGCGGCCCGCGCCAGGCCCCGCGTCACCACCGCCAGCATCCCGCCGGGACACGGACGGGCAAGGGCACGGACCGGAAGCGGAAAGCGCCGCGGGACGGAAGCGCGCCAGGACCTTCTCGGGGACGCTTCCGGCTCGGTGGGGGGAAGCGGTGGGTGTCTGGCGGCGTAGGGCGAACGGTGCGGAGCGCGGAGCGGGCTCCCTGTGGCGGCGGCATGAAGGGAGGCGCCGCAGGTGGGTGAGGGCGGGGAGCAGATGGGCTCTGTGGAGGTGCGTCCGCCCGAGGGTGCGAATGGCCCCGGGCTGAAGCAGGGCTGCGGGTTCGAGGCGGCTCGCTGGCGGTTTCCGTGGCGTTAATGTGCTCAGAACGGGGGGCTTTGTTTTCCCGGGAATTGGCTTTTCAAGCAAACCCCCTCGTCCGAGCCTCCGAAGCGCGAAGCCGCTGTCAGCTGTGTACGTGGGTTCGCCGGTCCCGAGCGCTGTTAGGAGCAAGGGAGAAAGGCGGTAGTGTGCCTGGTGTTGGTTACACCGTCATTATCACTCTGCTGCTCTCTTGTCAGGCCACATCTGGAATACTGTGTTCGGTTTTGGTCCCCACTATGTGAAAAATATGTGGACAGGCTGGAGAGGGTCACAGGGTGGCCACAGAGGTGGTCCAAGGATTGGGAAGCCACATGAGGAAGGGCTGAGAGAGCCTGGAGAAAAGAAGCCTTAGGAGAGACTTTATCACCATGTTCTTGTGTTTAGAGAGTGGCTGTAAAGAAGATAAGAGACTCACTTTTTACAAGGAATTAAATGGAAAAGACAGTGATGGACAAAGTTATTCCTGAGGAGATTCTGGTTGGACACGAGGAAAATTTTTCATGATGATAATAATCAGCCATTGCAATAATCTCCTCAGGGAAGTGGTGACTCCCAGTGGAGTGTAAGATTTTGCTTTGTGGGATGCTTTACTGTTCCTGCACTTCTATAGATGCCTTAGATGCAAAGGGGAGCCTTGTGTTTACAAAGCAGGGTGTGGGGTTTACAGTAGTCTTTAGCTGCTATGGCATTTCCTTAGTGACTTGGCACCAGTCCTCTGGAAATTATACAGGGCGGTGGAGGCAGCTGGTTCTGCTATGTCAAGAGGAAAGAGTGGTTCATCCATCCGTATCCTGATGCTCTGAGTGGTCACTTAGGCATGCTAGGCTGCAAAGCACCTTGGCTTATTGGGATTGAGAGTCTTAACCAAACTGGGAGCCTATCTGCAGCATAAGCTCGTACTTAATATCTATGTGTTCTTTGCTAATTGCAGTTCCTCAGTCTCTTACAGACTAATGTACTGGTACTTTTCAGACAGACCAGAACTATTGTTAATTCACACTAAAGGTATAATTAAGGCAGGCCATCATCAGGGATGGGATGGACTCCCAGGGATGTAGCAGAGCTATTGAAAAAAAATTGCATGTTTGACAAATAAAGCCTGGAAGAGTAACTGTGAATCTCCTGGAGAAAAATCCCATCTTTGGGAAACATTGTACTGGAAATCATGTTCAGTTCATTGAAGAAATTTGTGATATGAGTCACCATGGCTGATGGTTGAGGTATGAAAATAAAATTAAAGTAGATGCAGGCATGTATTTGCTTTTAATAAGTTCAAGAACCATGTGAAAAAGCTCTTTACAGTAGTCCTTCTCTGGTTCAGAAGGTTTTTCAACCCACAGTCTTCCTGGAGCTCTGCAAACAATCTCTGGTGCCTACTAAGAGTTGTTGTCTTTTAAACTGAGTTCTCCTTGCCCTTTGGGAAACAGTAGCTTAGGACATCTAACAGGTTATTTTACATGCTAAAGTTGTCTGCCGCATTATCAAAATGAGTGTAGCCATCAGTTATCTCATTTGGTTAGCTTGAAGGACTGAAGGTTACATCTGGCAGACTTCTCATGCATCTTTTGGGTAAACCCAAGTTCACCTTACTTAGTACCACTGCATCATGTTGGTTCTGGATTGTAATTAACCCCTGATGATATGAACTGCTATCTGTGCTCTAGGTTAGTATGATACTGTAATCCTTTTTCCATCTAGCTGTGGTGCTGCCACATTTTTTTGGCTTCCCAAATTGCCTAGGGTTGTTGCTGGTCTTTCCACTTGAATAACTTGCTGCATTTCTTTGTGTTAGTGAAATGGGTAGTGAAAAACTGCATATCTCCCAGTTCTGCTGGGATATGATGCTGACTGTACTGAAAGTTTGGTATATATTATAATTTTAATTATAGAATCATAGAATCGTAGAATAGTTAGGGTTGGAAAGGCCCTTAAGATCATCTAGTTCCAAACCCCCTGCCATGGGCAGGGACACCTCCCACTGAACCATGATGCCAACTTCTTATTTATTGTTTGAGATTCTGAACTTCAAGCATAAGTTTCTGCCTGTGCTATTTATATTCAGCATAAATGTGCTGGCCTCTTACCAATATGTTTGATTTTCCCCTGTACCATGAAGTACTGCATAATCCTGTTAATTGAAAAAGACATGTGATTATTGTTTTTTTCAGATTGCTGGAGGTCTGATCTGTGCAGCACCATGGATTCATCAGAAGAGACTGGAGGCTCCTCTGCAGAAGAAAACTACTTTGTGAACTACACCTTCACCGACCGCTCCCACTCAGGCCGTGTGGCCCAGGGTATTATGAAATTATGCTTGGAGGATGAGCTCTTTGCAGATGTTACGATATCAGTGGAAGGCAAAGAATTCCAGCTGCACCGCTTGGTCCTCTCAGCTCAGAGCTGCTTTTTTCGTTCTATGTTCACTTCCAACTTAAAGGAGGCCCACAACCGGGTGATTGAGCTGCAGGACGTTAGTGAGAGTGTCTTTCAGCTCCTTGTGGACTATATTTATCATGGGACTGTAAAGCTGAGGGCAGAGGAGTTGCAGGAAACCTACGAAGTGGCAGACATGTACCAGCTGACTGCCCTTTTTGAAGAGTGCTCCCGTTTTCTGGCCCGTACAGTGCAGGTTAGGAACTGTCTGCAGGTCATGTGGTTGGCAGATCAACACAGTGACATGGAGCTCTACACAGCTGCCAAACACTGTGCAAAGTCACATTTGTCCCAGCTGCAAGACACAGAGGAGTTCCTACACCTGCCTCTCCGCCTACTGACAGACATCCTTACAGGTAAGGAGTGCTTGGGACTAGCCAGGATGTGGATGTAGAAAGAGAGTGTATCAGGGCTCGAGCAAAATAGAGAAATCCAAGCTTTCATAATCACTGTCAATTCAGAGGCTTGGCTAAGCTAAGCAAAGCAAAACATTCTGGATAACCTGATGAGAAAAAAGCCCTATTCATTGTTACTGAACATGAAGCATTTAAGCTATAGAAAAGGGGCACAGAGGATGCTGGTAATTCCCAGCAGTTCCTGAGTCAACAGGTCAGATGAATTACAGGCATTTTAAACATAACTTAGTGACTTTCAACAATTTGTTGTATTTTTGTTTGCATTAAAAGTAAACCAAAGAAGCCTTACCAGAAATGAACGTTTTATTAAAGTATCATTCTTTAGTTTGTAATCATTTAACATAATAATGCAACAACCCAACATTTGTAAGAAGGCTCGAGGACAAACTGTATTTTTAAGACTAAGTTAGTGTTGTTAACAACTGTATATAATTGTTAGGATTCTTCAGGCTAGGCAGTCAGCTGCCTGAAATAGAGGCATTGTAACATCTTAGCTAATACAGTAATTACCCTTCTTGTCAAGGTAATAGCCTTCCGCAGTAATGATGCAGTGACTCAGTGCTGTGAAGGATGCGTTACTACATCAAGAACTTAGTCCAACTACCACCAATCCTTAAAGTTTCTGTGCTGCCACAGCAGGTACAACAAGTGTTTGAAAAACTTGTTATGATACTGCAGTCACAACTTCGGTTTTGTGCATTTATGTATCATTGTTAGAGGAAGCAGGAAAGTAGAAGAAGCTCAGACATTCAAATGTGCTGGACTTGGGAAGAGAGGCTGCCCCGTTCTTGCTTAAATTAAATAACTTTGTAAATGAGTAAACAGTTTGTGTATCATGTGTTTTATATGTTGTTATGACATTAAACCTGTCATGACTGGCTGCTTTGGAATACTGGCAAATCTGTCTGCAAGACTTAAAGTAGCCTTTAAAGTTGATGCTATGCATATGAGAATCTTTATAGATACAGCATTGTGTTATCTCTATTGCATTTAAAGAAATTCACAGTCAAGAGCTTACTGAGAACATGTACTGATAGCTCAAAAAAAAATAGAGTAATTTTGATGACTAGCTGAATTTTTTTAAATGATGTTGTGAGTTCGTTAAGAAAAAACTAAGTTCCTAAAATCATGAAATAAAGCTATAGTGGTCAGTCACCTTTAACTTCCTAGAAATTCCGTGTAGCAACCATAGTTTTGGGACTATGTCCTTTAGTTTTTGTGGTCCTAACTTAAAGTAATTGCTCAATAAAACCTTTTTCATGCATCATCTATTTCCATATATAGAACAACATTACTCACTATTTATGCCAAAACTTAGCTCAGTAAAATGGGTTAAAATCTGAAATATACTCCTACTGCTGGTAGGGAAAACTTTTCTTCTGCAGTTCCTGGATCTTTATTTAGTTAATGGTGAATTAAATAGAGGAAGCTATTAGTGGCAAGGATTAAAATTAATGAAGTAGTAATTTATTAAGCTTTTGTTGCACTCTAGGACCTATTTCAAAATCAGAGATTTTCCATTTAGCTGCTATGTGTAATGGATAGCTTATGGAAATCCCCTTTACTAATAGAGTTGAAATACCTGCTCTTGTTCCACACTTTGTTCTCCTCCCTGACAGTATAAAGAAAAGTGTTGGAATTTGCCTGATGCCTTCAGCATTATTGAATTCAAGGTTTGTTGTGAGAGCAGATTGCGAAATCAGAAAACCTTCATAAGGAAACCTTTCAATGAATAAAGCATAGTTGCAGGCTTTCAAGCTGGAAGAAAATAACTGAAATCTTCTAGGCAACATACTGATGACAGTGATGTTTGTGGCATGACCAAAGCTTCCAGTTATGTCTGGAAACACTGAAATCTGATGCAGTCTGTTGAGTGTTTCCTACAGTTACACTGCTAAGGAAAGCTACAGTAGCTCATTGGAGATTTCCAAATGTTAAGAGGATAGCAGCAACAGCAGATGTTCAGTCTTGAGGGTCAGCTGTCTGACTGTCAGAGAAGGGAAGTTTCTGCAGGTGACTTGCTAGATAGGTTTCTAGGACCAGCCATAAAGAAAGGCAGCTGCTGAGATTCTCACATAAGAGAATCTTTATGCCTAAATGTGTAAATAAGAAAGTATTTTTCATTATCACAAAGCATTTAAGTTCTCCTTCCTGCCCTTCCTCTTGGACACAGGTTCTTTTGTTGAAACTCATCCAAAATGCTTACGATCTGGCAGCTCCGTCTTCTGATACTTATCCAAGCTAATTTCATGTAGATGTCAAGCTAGCAGTGCAGATCACGCTTGCCAAAATCTATAAGTCTCTATATCCTTTCTCCCTCTCTAGAAAGCAGGATTTGGGGTGGGAGTGGGGGAAGGGAGTC
Organism: Forpus xanthops; assembly: GCA_032466535.1. Taxonomy (NCBI): domain Eukaryota; kingdom Metazoa; phylum Chordata; class Aves; order Psittaciformes; family Psittacidae; genus Forpus; species Forpus xanthops. Next base: position 41,821 of record JASSUY010028894.1, read on the forward strand.
ACAGGAAAAGGATGTTCCTGAGTACATACACCTTTGTCTAGATAACATAAATGCCTTTCTGTCCCCAAACCGCAGATGGCGTTCCATGTTCTCAGAATCCAACAGTTGCCATAGAAACCTGGATCAACTTCAACAAGGAAGAGCGAGCGGGCTTTTCGGAGACACTGCGATCAAGTCTGAAGGTATGAAAAGCTCTTCTGTTCTGAGGTTGGTGTAGCACTTGCTGGTTTCACACTTCCCAAGGCAAGGGTATTCTGCTCACAGGTGTGACTTGTGTGACTTAAAAATCCCAAAACACAAATGCCATTGATATTTGTGGTGCTGTGTGAGGAATACTTTCATTGTCAGATAGTAACCCCACTGACAGCTTTTTTAATATAACCTGAGGCTGCTTTCAGTAGTGATTGGAGCAATGCCACAAATAACTTATTTCACCAGATGCTCAGTTACAAGAGACACCATTTAGAAATCCTAATTGAGCATTCCCCTCATAATTCTACTCCCTCATTGATGTAACCAGCCCTTACCTAAACCACAGACACTTGAGTTCCAGTGAAGTCTGTTGCTGTTTTGCTATGTCAGATATGACTGGCATATTGAAAAGACTTTGGGGCTCTGAATCCCAAAGCTGTTGGGTGGCAGGACTTGGGAAACAGGCCACACACCTCAGGCCCACAGGTGGGTCCTAAGCTGAAATACTGGGTCTTGGGCATCGGCAATGTTTGTATAAACAGGTCCAGTTTTGCTGATGCACTCCTCCTTTCTCTCAGGTGATAGGAGAAAATGTTCACATCTACCTGATTGGAAAGGAGTCATCACGTACACATTCGCTTGCTGTCTCTCTGCATTGTGCTGATGATGATTCCATAAGTGTGAGTGGCCAGAACAGCCTGTGTCACCAGATCACCGCAGCCTGCAAACATGGTAGTGACCTGTATGTCGTCGGTGGCTCCATTCCACGACGCATGTGGAAATGCAACAATGCAACCATAGACTGGGAATGGTGTGCTCCTCTGCCTCGTGACCGGCTCCAACACACCCTCGTCTCCGTGCCAAGCAAGGATGCAATATATTCATTGGGGGGGAAAACTCTGCAGGACACTCTCTCTAATGCTGTCATATATTACAGAGTACGAGACAATGTCTGGACAGAGACCAGCCAGTTGGAAGTGGCAGTTTCTGGAGCTACAGGTGTAAACCTTAATGGTGTCATTTACCTGCTGGGTGGGGAGGAAAATGACTTGGACTTCTTCACCAAGCCCTCTCAGCTCATTCAGTGCTATGATACCAACACAGAAAAATGTCACGTGAAGCCATACGTACTGCCTTTTGCAGGCCGCATGCATGCTGCTGTACACAAGGATGTGGTGTTCATTGTAGCTGAGGGGGATTCACTGCTATGCTATAATCCCCTTCTGGATAGCTTTACCCGGCTATGCCTGCCAGATGCCTGGAGCTCAGTACCATCCCTCTGGAAAATCGCCAGCTGCAATGGCAGCATCTATGTCTTTCGTGATCGCTATAAAAAGGGTGACGCAAATACTTTCAAACTTAACCCAGCCACCTCTGTTGTAACAGTCACAAGTGGCATCAAGGTGTTGCTCACTAACCTGCAGTTTGTCTTGGCCTAAGCAGGAAAAACAGGCCCAGTGATAGCAAGGGCAGCAATGGTTTTCTGCTGGGTAGCTCAGAGGCACCTACCATCCTCAGCACCAGTCCCAATTACTACAAGCTCACAACATCCAGTAAAGATCCCATCCTCTGTACTATGCAGAGGAAGTACAGGTTTTCTGCCTGTGGGCCTCTTCTGTTACATAGCACTATTAAAGTTGAATGTCTGATTCTTAGATTTCAGATGGACTAAATGCTATTACTTTGATCCTTTGATGATAAGCTGCTTGTGTTCGAGGCCCAAATGGCAGCAAATGGCCTTTTTAGCCAGGAACCAATCTGCCAATAAGAAATCCTATGGCATATGGACAATGTCTTCTTTGGCCCAGACTGCTGGTTTTAACTGCCTGGGAGACAGTGTGTTGCTGCCATGTCAGTCATGGTGTTAGATGTCCACTGTGTCCTCCAGGGATGTCCCCATTTAAGCATTCCTGTGTCCCTATTTCAGAAGGAGGGACTGCAGAAATACTTACAGCAGATGACAGAGCTGACCCCCAAGTAGTTTTTATTATTCAGCACTTCTCCTAGAGGAGTGGTAACAAACTGGCAACTTGCTTACTGCTCTGTCATCACCTAGCATAAAGACAGAGATGTTTTTTATGAGCACTGGCATCCTTTACTGTACAGGGAATCCCCACCTCTAATGATAATGTAGTGTTGATTAAAGACAGAATTAAGACCACTTCCTCCTACCCCTCTGTTGGCACTGTAACCCTTTGGGTAAGAATCTGAATAAAGTCTCTGCTGAGACAAAGTTTCCTATTCCTTTGCTGCAAATATTATAGAACTTTCTGTGGATTGCAGGTCAGCTCAGCATTGATACTGTGTGAGGGAGAGAACTATGGGGCTCCAAGAGAGTTAAGGTATTTCCCATAAGGAAAGAAGGCTTTCATGAAACTTTGCTGTAATATATGTAAAAACTTCTTTATTGGTGGTCAAGAAGTTCAATGTATAGATCATTAAAGTTTCTTTTAAAGTAGTCAAACCAGAGATTTTGGTAGATCTTACTGACACTATGATGTTGTCCCAGCGATCACATTCCTGTGAAATGCCTCCAGGACCTGGACTTGCTTGTGCCGAATGAGAATATGGGGACGGATCTTTGCAATAGCCTCTACTGCTTGCTGAGGGCTCCAGTGATGCAGCTGAAAAGGCAGAAACCCTGCAAGTGAAAATACACTCCCTCCCTGCATGAGTTAATGGAGACTTTCTGGAGGCTACAGGCAACATTAGAGTTGTTAGAAAAGTTGCTGCTTTGCCCCTTCTGTTTACTTCATGTTCCTCACAGCGGGGACTGAACATCAATGCAAGTTCATGAAGTAAGCCTCTCAGTTAAAGAGACCATACAGGAACTCAGAAAACTGAATTAATTTCTCCTAATCCTGATACGTATTTATTGAAAAACTTAGAAAGGTTCACCATTTCAGCTAACCATGGAGAAAATCTGAACAAAAATTGATGTTTATCTGCTTAGTGAACCTGCCCTCACAAGTGAATTGCTATTGTCATCTCAATCTGTTCCTCTGTAGAATTAGGAACAGAAGTATCATTCAAAACTTCCATTTGCCACATTCTACAAATCATAAGTTCCAAGTCTGGAAATCTCCTAAACTGGGCCTCCAGCCCAAACATGGTACCTAGAGGGGACAGAAGAAATGTAGTATGTGTAGGGCTGCAGCTACACATGCACCTCTTTTATGAGGAAAGGCTGAGAGAGTTGAGGTTCTTCAGCCTAAAGAAGAGTCTGGGGAGATATTGTGGCCTTTCAGTTCTTAAAAGGGGTCTATAAGAAAGGCAGGGAGAGACTTTTTTAGCAGATCCTGTTAGGATGAGAGGTGATGGTTTGAAACTAAATGAGAAGAGATTCAGGCTGGATGTGAAGAAATTCTTTACAATGAGGGTGGTAAAATCCCTGGAGACATCCAAGGCCAGGTTGGATGTGGTTCTGGGCAACCTGATCTAGGTAAAGATGTGCTTGCTCATTGCGGGGGGGCTGGAACTAGATGACCTTTGAAAGTCCCTTCCAACCCAAAGTGTTCTATGATTTTATGGAACATAAATGCACCTGCTTATTAATGGTCAAGCTTCTTAAGCAAAAGCAAACTGTAACGGTTGGCTGTATTTGCCAAGATTGTACGAAAATAAACCCCATTTAGCATTCAATACTTCTTACTTGAATTAAATACGCTGCCACCATGGTGGCACTACGGGAGCGTCCCGCCTTGCAGTGCACATAGACACTGTGACCACAGGCTCGGTGTTTCAGAATGAATTCAACACCCTTGTGGAGGTTTTCCAAGGTGGGGACTCCAGTCAGATCCACAGTGCTGAGACGCAGTTGCTCCACTCCCATTGCCTCCCATTCCTGAAATGGACATAGATTTGATAAGTTAATTTTGTGTTTGTTTTTTGTTTTTGTTTGTTTTTTTTTTTTTTTCTGGTTGGTTGTTTTTAGTTCCAGAAAAGAAAACCCAGAACCTGTTGAGACAGTTGGGAAGTTCAGTAAGGTTGTCGGGTGACTTTGAATGTCAATACAAACCATTCCATAAAATAGAACCCATTCTACGGCTGTATGAATCCTTTAAATCACATGTATGAAAACTTCGGTGCTGGCTGTCATAAAGGAGAAGTTAAAGGGAACTGAAAAGGTGTGGTTCAGCTAAGGAAAGGAGGGGAGCTGGGATCTCGTCCCTTAGCAAAAGGTGTTCTTGTACGTGCACGGTGATGTACATACATTCAGTGCTCCCCTTCCCTCTCCGCCGCTGCAGCTCTAGCACTTCCCTTCCATCCTTACTTTTTTACGGGCCTCTCAGACAGTGTTAGAAGTTGGCTAAGGTACGAAGAAGCCGCGTCTTTGCTGCCAGAAAGGTCGCTGTCAGGATCCCGGCTAAAGCCTCGCCAGCGCCGGGTTGGGCGGACCGGCGAGAGATCCTGAGGGGCATCGGCAGCTCCCGGGCTCACCTGGGCGGAGCAGCAGAGGAAGCGGGTCTCATACTCCTCATTGAGGGTGACTACGGCGCGCACGTTCTCCTCCGCCACCAGCTACGGGCACAGGCACCGTCAAGCTCCGCCGGTTCCCCGCGGCCCGGCCCGCCCCGCCGCTCCCGCCTTACCCTGCGGCTGCGTCCCCGTAGCGGCAGCGCCCCCAGCAGCACGGCACCGTCGATGCGATGGAACCAGGGCCGGCGGGACCCGGGCAGCTGCGCCCGAGCTGCCGTGTACAGTAGCGTCGGGTAGAAAAGCAACCGCGCCGCGCCGGCGCCCAGCGCCTCCGCCAGCACCATCGCGGGCAGCGCCGCGCAGCGCCGGCTGAGGGGCTGGGCGAGCGCACTGGGAGTGAGGAGGCGGGGGAGCCTGCAGCCGGAGTGAGGCGGTGTCGGGCGGGGCGTGGAGTGGACGGCCGGTAGGAGGGGGGCGGGCGCACAGCCCCGGCCCCTCCACCTCCACCCAGCTGTGGACTCTCCCGGAAGCGCCGCCATCTTGCGGAGCCGGCCTGAGGCGGCGCAGGCAGCGGAGCGGGGCGCGGGTGGATCTCCGGGGGCAGGTGAGGGCGGCGGCCGCCAGGAGGAGCTCGGGCCGGGCAGGGACAGCGCTGAGCCGAGCCCAGCCGAGCCCGCGGAGACTGCGATTCCATCGCGCAGGTAACGGCTTTTCGCCTTCTCACCCCGTTCCCCGGGGCTCCCGCCGTGAGGCCACTCGTGCCGGGCCGCAGCGGCAGCCTCTGCGGCGGGCGCTTCGTTCCCGCCCGCTCACCTCTCCCCTACTGCTGGCGCGGAGGGGCAGAGGCCTGGCGGGGCGCGCCGCCCTGTGTGTGCCACCCCGAGGGAGGCGGTGGCCTCCCGGTCGGGAGCCCCCTCCGGGGCCCGGAACCAGAGGCCGCCGGTTGTATCTGATCCCAGCGCTGACAGCGCCTCAGGCGCCGCCGGGCTCTGGGGCGGCGGCGGAGGGCGCTGCAAGTACGAGCGCAGTCCGAGGTGATG
>JASSUY010028895.1:0-31336 GCA_032466535.1 Forpus xanthops
CCCGCCCCCCCCCCCCAACAAAAAAACAAACAACCAACCAAAAAAAACCGAAACATATTTGTTTAAGTAAAGAGCAGAGGTGACTGCTTTTAAAATAAGAGAGAGAAATACTCTGCAATTAGACATGGTCCATCATAAAATATCAAGTTTGGGGACAACATCTGCTGATATAGAGGCATGTTTCAATTCTAAATGTATTTTCCATAATATACTGAAAATGAAGTGTTTTTGAACACCAGTTGAAAATTTGCAACTTCTTAAGAAAGAGGCGATTTATTTCCAATCAACTGTGACAATTAGAAGACACTAAGTGTTATCTCCCAAGTCAATAAGCATTAAAAAATCAGGGACAGTCTGAGAATATTCTAGCTTATATATTTACTCCCATATGTGCATGTACACTGGAAGAATAGAGGCTGACTAGAGTATAGGTATTATACATCCATTTCACAGTTCTTTGTCCAACACAAAAGCCTGGTTGGCAGCAAGCAACTTTCTTTGAAAGCTTTAGGGCATCTGAGCACCAAAAAGCAAATGCCTCTTTTGATCCTCTAAGTCCCTTTAATATAGTATCATGCTTTATGCATTTCTTCTCAAACTGAACATTTGCTCAAACACAGAAAAATAACTTGGCAGACTATGTATAATGGCACCACCTAGTGATACCGTGCAAAAGCCACGGGCTATTCCAGCACTGGAGTTGCAAAATTAACATTATGTGAGATAGAAGCACTTTCAAATGCTTTAACAGTAATGCTAATCTATATAATCTATTGTATATCTTAAATGATTTGTAAATTATTTCAAAAAGAATTATTCTAAGAATAACGTATTATCTCAATGATTCATGAGCAAGCCTACAGGAGATGCAGAATTTTTTGGAATAGAATAGAAAGCACTAGAAAAAAAGTTTTGTGTTACTAAGAAATACACCTATGCTTAACCTTTTAAAGGAAAGATGATATTTTTAATAACTTACTTGAAAATGTAACATTATTGTTTAAATTGATCCTTTGCAGAAAAAAAAAACAGATATTTCATTGAAAAAATATCTTTTTAAAGGGAAATTTTTCTGGTTCTCATCGAAGAAGTATTTGCTATGGCACCCATTCAGTGAATGTAGAATGTGATAGGATCATACACAACACAAAGCTCCTGGATTGGCAAATATTGCCAGAAATAAACTTCCCCCCAAAAAAAACACCACACATTTTTTGAATATGTCACAATCCTGAGAACTGAATTACCCTAGCAATTCCTTGAGGACTTCATATTTTTTTTTTTTGTTTGTACAAGGAGGTTTTATTCAACATATAACTACATTTGAATGTGGCCTTATGGACATCAATGTTTCAGACATACCGAATCTTGGGCATACACTGAACACACAGAAGTTTCAAAAGAAAAGTTAGTGTCAATGAACACAAGGATGATATGGGCTTTAGGTCCTTAACCTCCCCTTCTAAAGCCAATGGAAAACCTTCATTAACCAAACCAAATTCAAAAAAGGCACATAGATATATGCGTATTTGTGTGCATGTATATCCCTATATATGCATAGATATATATTTTCATGTGTATGTACGTATATTTTGACCTTAGAGAAAATGAGGAAATCAGGCCCTCTAAAAATGCTATAATGATGGTTGCACAATGGGTTGCTTGCTTCTCCAAAGTTATGCATATGTCACAATGTTCCAAAAAGTGTAAAAAATCACAAAGATTATCCTTTAAAAAAATGGAAATGCCAAAACCTTGCTTGTCCTTGACAGCAGTTCTGACCCTAATCAGAGGTAAATCAATCTGCAGCAGTGGCTGGCAACTATTTAAGGCCAGTGGATGGGGCCAGAGCTATGGTAAGTGTAGGACTATAGCTGTCACAACCCCTGTCACTGCATTCCCATGTTCAGGACTGAGTCACCCACATATTTCTTTTGAGCAAGGCTGATATCAGTTTGATGTTTTGTCTCCTTATATCTGTTTGGCATCTGCCTGTACATATATCTCAATTATGTCACTTCCATTTGTGCATTATTTTAAATGCTTAGGTTTTGTTTTGGTTCAATGTAAAGTTTTGAATCCAAAGATTCTCTGGAAATGCCTTGAGGTAAGGGATAAGAGTCAAAACCTGAGCTGGTTAAATGGTGTCTTAAAGTGCATATGATGTTTTTATTTCCCTGAAGGGTTAACTTCTTTTTAATAAGACCTAGGAAAAAGTTGTACCGTACCATCAAGCCAGGGCAAAGTTGCATGAACTAATCTTTCTTAAAGATGAAATTTTCTTCTGGGCAGCACAGCATTATGAAAGGATCCATACTTCAGCTGAAAGAAGCAAAAGACTGTCACACTAATTGGCATACCTACTAATCCCAGGCCAACACAGCACCGACTTCATTGTACTACATGCAATCATGAAGTTATCCTGGACCCCATTGATTCAATCCCACTGTTGTACTACATGCAATCATGAAGCTATCCTGGACCCCATTGATTCAATTCCACCTGCACCATGGTCTGGTTGGGAGTGTGATCTTGTGGTAAGTACTACACAGTGAAATCCTCTACACTCAGATACCACCCAGTTGTTTTCTTTCTTTGAGAAAAGAAATATCATCATCCCTACTGCAATTTCCATCTCTTTCTGTGACATCTGCAGGAGTAGATTCAGCCTGGCCGCTGGCCAGCGTTGACCCTATGATGCCAATTTTACACTTCACCCTACAGCTGAGCACCAGGACACAATGTGACCTCAGGGCAGTGACTACTCATGCTGCAGTACCCAGAGGGGGCTGCAAGAGCTATGTGGACAATAAGAGCAATAAAACATCTGTGAGGCATTCAGTTTCCTCTGTGACCATGGGACTCAGCACTTGAACGCTGAAGCCAAAGTGTGAGCAGAATGGAAAGACATGTGGGCTTCTGTCCTGTGTGGATACATGGCTTTTTTGGTTGTTCTTTAGGTTACTCACCTCCAATTACTTCTTTTGGGAACATTAATATACTTTATGTATAGACTGTACCAACTGGTTTAGTACTCTGGAGTATGCATATTCTTAAATGTGGATCTGCATTTTTTTACTAGTTTTCTGTGGCATCTCTTTCACATTCTGTTGTCATCTACATTTTCTACGCTCTGTTTTCACAACTCATTTTCACCTTCCCACATGAAGGATATCTCTAGCAGGGGACATTTATATTGTAAGTAACCTAAGCATCTCAGTTTGTGCTTACTACACTGAAACTGGCAGTAGTCTTAGAGCGATGGAGAAATACATGCCCCTGTGTGCCCTTGAAAACATAATAGGTACATAGGACCTATAGTCCCTTAAACTCCCCACCTACACACTCCTGCCATCCTTTACATTCCTATTCATCCATAAAATTTAGACTTCTGTTTTGTTCCTGAGAACAAGCTTGAAAGGCAAATGGAGGGCTAGAAGAGGGATGAGGTCTGTCTGCAAATGATTCAAAGGTGGCTTCAAGGAAGAAAACTTCCTTGTTTTAAGATAGGAGAGAAGCAAAGATATGACTGAGTTTTTCCATCTGTTTTGGTTAGGAAACCAGCTCTAATATTACTGTGGCACTACTTTGGATGTTTACCTCTGAATATAAAAAATAAAAAGCAAGTAGGGAAAGACCTGAAAGAGCTTTGGGTTAGGCAGGGTTTAAACCATGACAGCAGTAAGAAGGGCTGATGGGGAAATCCAACAACTAACAGTGCATGCTTAATAAAAAAGTTTCAATTCCAGAAAAAGAGAAGTTTCTGTGCTCTGGTTGGGCACTTTCTCTGAGGACCTGGAAAGAAACCCTGGCCAATGAAGTGCGAACTCACATAGGAGACTCAGTAGATGGCACTCCTCCCCCTGAGTTAACAGCATGAGGGCTCAGCTTTGGGTTAGAAGCTGTTCTTCCAAGGAGGATGGGTTGAAATCTCGTCTATAAGATATAGGTTTCAATATATATATATATATATATATGCACACAAAAAAACCCTTACATATTCAAGTTGTATATATGTATAAAACTGAAGCAGTCTCGAACACAGCCTTCCTTGGAGACTAGCTTTCTCCCTATGTCTCAGTGTGACCCATTTACTCCTAAGTCCAGACATTATATTGAAGTAAAAGACGCTATGGGTCCTGGCATGCACAAAAGAGCAAACAGGCTACTGCAATATTAAATTGCCCTGGAGTACCAGGGGATTCTGCTAAATCTTCCTGCTTTCACAGGACAGGAGAAACACAATTTTTCAGTTGCCCGGCTTGGGTGACTTCTGTTTGAAAACATAAAATCATCCTCTTATTCTACCCAGGAGATGACTGCAATGTTTAGATAGATAATTCCTGGGTTTGTACAGAATTTGCATATATCTTTATATACAAATATGTGTATATAAGTATGTATATGATCTTTAGAACCAAAAGTCCACAATAAGTGGTTACAACTAAAGTATACAGACAAAAAAATTACATTTCAATCTAGCTAAGTCAGTCCTCATGTCAATTTTAATTTACACTGCAGTTCCTTGGATTTTTCATATATTTTACTCTGCTGAGCATTTTCTTAATACTTGCTGACACACTTAGGAATCCAAAAAACATAGTTCACATGCCTCTACATTTTCTTCCAAATCAGAGTTTACAGGAAAATTGTAAAGTGAAATGACAAATAATCTGAAGAGGGAGAAGAAGAAGACCTAGAAAATTAAGAATTGTTGGAACAGATATTAGAATTTTCCATTGCAAATTATCACCACTAACCGGCTGTCTGGGAAACACTCCAAACTAATGTTGGGTTCTCTTTGATAACGTGGTGTTTCTAAGCAACATTTCTAGTCGGCCTGTGTGTATGAGTGGTCAGCTACCACTCTGCAGCTTCAAAACATGAATTTCTTTTGTTAGATGCAGATCCAATTTGCTGTTTGGTTTCCATATGAAAAATAAACCAGGCTTTTTAATATACAGTTTATTAAAAAAAAGGAAGCATGCTAAATATTGTAACACATTTCAACACATATAGCAGCACATCTAATTTATTCAGTACTACATTAATGAAGCCCTTTTTTGTTCTTGAGCTAAGCAGATGGGTATTCAGGTAGCATGTGTTAAAGTTGTCAAGAATTTATGTTCTAATTCCATTCACATAAGCAGCCAAAGGCACTTCTTACATAAGAATGATGGCAATAACAATTAGCTGGTCTCTTCTCTCAATGTGTTTCCACTATAGTCCCAGATGAAATATTCTTCAGTATTTGGACCTGCTCAACTAGAATTTCCAAAGTTCATTCTTTCCAAACCTTGTAAGTGAAAAAGATGTGATTTCCAATCCCTCAGAGTTCATGGACTGCCCATCCAACTTGCATCTATGCTTTGCACATGCAAGGCATATATAATGATTAGGTAATTCATAATCTGTTTTGAAAACTGTTCCTATCTCACCCAGAAATAGTTTTAGTTTGATATGTGGGGATTCATATCACTGATAAATAAAGAACAGGCATGTTCCTGTGAAGAAAGTGATAATCAGTTCTGCAACAGACGGGATCTTTCATACTAACAGTAGAAGAGAGCCGGTCCTGCTCTGGGCTGATGGACATTGAGCTAGTCAGAGTCCTGCAGACTCCTGGCAAGGATGAGGACACAGTGGAGCCACAGGAGATACTGTGTTCAGTGAAGTTAGGCCATTTTCTGCAGCTATGCTTGCATCTCAAAAAAACTCACTTCAGATAGCTGGCAAGGAAAGTTACATTCCACACTCAAGCAGAAAATATTTTAGATTTCTATAAAATCATCCTATCAAAGTGAATGTATTTTATCAACTCAGATCTGGAATATATGCATCCTAACGGTGCTAATTATAACGAGACATATGGTGAAACAGCATTACAGATTGAGACATTTTAGGGAATTTCTCTACCTGTGATTTCTTCTTGACACTGGAATCTTTCTTATGGACATCTGTCAGGATGTACTTTCCAGCAGGAGTGTGGCAAACTCAACTCCTCCTGATCATTTGCTTCTATATTGACATAAAACCCACAGTAGGTGACAGAGAAGTTGCTTGCACCTGGCTCATGGCTAAAAATAGTGACCCATTAAACTTTGATGATCCTCCATTTAAATGGAGCCACTCCGATGAAAGATGGCAACTATTTAGAGCAAATGGTAATTTCAAGTCTGACTCCCAGGAAAGATAGTAATCAAACTACATATTAGTTACCAAGAAACAGATAATCTGATACACCTTATCTAAAGTTCACCTGAGGTATGGGAAAGGGCCTTATAGACATTGTTTCCTCTGAGATCACTTCAGAGGAAAGAAAGAAGCAGCAAAGAGGACTCAAAAACTCAGTGGTTCAGTTCTGAAATTGAAGGTCATGGACAACCCAGAAAACTCTGACCTGAGGACAGAAACCATTCAAGGTAAAGAGGAAACTGAAGCAGGAGGCTGAATGTGAAAATGTTTTGTCCACAGATGTGTACTTCTAATGCTTGCTGAAGCAAGACATGATGTTTTTTGCTACCTGTCTGTTCACTTCAGCTATCCCATATCTTTGAGAGGAGAAAAACTGCAAGTTTATGTTGATCATAATGTGGACTTCTGGGAAAAGATAAGCATGAAGTAGGGGAGGAGGTCATGGGCTGTAGGAATCTTGCTTTTCTGAACAATAGTAGATAAAAAACATATCAAAGACATCTGCTAGAAAGAGAGGCTACATCTTACTGAGACATAAAAAAGCTTAAAACATTTAGATATCTTGTAATATTGCCCAAACACAGCAGCTTGGAGTGTACAAAAAGAACTGAGTTTTATCAAGGCTGTGACACACACAGTCCTAGAAACATTAATTCATCTAGCCTGCAGCTATGTGTTTCTTTCTTAGCACACTGGCTCCCCTTGTTATAGTCACAAAAATAATTCTGTCGTGTACTCTCCCTTTCACAACAGGCAGTTTTCACACACGCCTGAATTTTGGCTGTTTATGTGAATCGTGCTGAGGTACAGTGCATGGAGGAGCATCCATCAAGGACCCAAATAGTCTGTAAATTCCCTGAATGCAGTGGGAAAACCAGGGAGTGCATCTTTTGGTGTTTCATGGTTACATAGAAACATGACCAGGTGGATCAGGGGTGCAGGCACTTATCCCCCCCTCAGTCTGGCTGCATGCACTGGGGACATCTCATACCATAGTACTAGTGCAACATTATTTTATGTCTTTCTCCACCAGTACTGGCTGAGGTATGATATCCCTGAGGTTTCTTTTATCTTCATGGAGAAAGAGAATCTCCTCTGGAGACTTACTGAAACCACTGCAGACCTGCATCATGCAGACAATGTCTATCAGCATTCAGCATGAGCAGAACTTAGGTGATAGAGCTCATAACACAGAAACCTCATTTAAATTCAGTTAATCTATGTTGATTAATCTTTAACTTTTTTTTGTTTTTTTAAGCTGATGCTGAGTTTCATGAGTTGTGGAATTGCCCACAAATATGTCTGTCACCAAATGCTGTGAGGAGATTTGTGTGACAGTTCCCATGACTGACCTCCAGAACAACAGCACAAAGGTCAAACCAAATGTCCATCTAGCACAGCCTCTAAATAGCAGCAAAAAAGAGATGGTTACAGAAAATGGAAGTGCTAGGAAAAAAGTATGATATTTTGTCTACTGTATCATTCCAGCTTCTAGTGCTGTGTAGATAAGTGACTTCATAAGCCAGATGTTGTAAGTTTGTGGTTAGTACTGCATGATTGATTTTCTGCTCTTGATTTTAACTAGTCACTCACTACACCTGTGGTTCAGACCATGGGCTCATTTCATTTCCTTCTCTCTTGAGCATTTCCATGCTTTCTACCATGCAAGCCACTACACTTGAAGTAACTTTTACCTATTACTTCATTTGAATCTCCCCATCTTAAAACTCAGCATTGCTCCAGAAAACCTCTGGGAAAGTAGTAACGAAAAGATTAATGAATGTATCTTTCAAATTGTGCAAGTGCTCTAAAGCTTTATCCAAAATCCCATTACTGACTAAGCAAAAACACAACAGTGATTTGACTCACATGCACACTACCTCCAGTGTAGTTTTTGTTTGTTTGTTTGTTTGTTTGTTTTCTGACCAATTCTAGAAAGTCTCAGGGCACTTGAAAACTCAAAAGTCATATAAATTGGGACTGAAAATTTGATCGTACATTACTAGGTTTTGTTCACTTGTTTAATTAAAGCAATAGCATTTTCATTGCAACTACAGGTGTAAATTTGACAATGACATTTGGCATGATTATTAAACAATGCATGTAGAAATATTTTTGCCAGTTAACATGCTTGGTTAATATTCACAAAAACCCAGTACATAGTAGGAACAGAGTTTAGTATTATAGTACCAAAAAAATTACAGTCCCTTTTGACAACCTTCATCATTCTTCTTTGTCCTTGATTATGCCACTGAATACTGTGTGAAGAGTAGCAGAACTGCTGACAGTCCAAGAAGTCATTTAAACCTCTTTAGGTGTTTGATAAATTTTTCTCATTGAAACTGCAAATGTGAAGTCAAGACACCATCTTTTTGCACCATGAATGACACCCAAACTTTAAATTCATCATATGGATCAGAGTCTTGAAAGATTCTCTTTCCCATTTTTGAAAACAGGATAGAATCTATTTCACAATCGATTGGTCTGGTAAGATTGCCATTTGTCATTTCTCTTTTCATTTTCTCCAAAATTTCTTTATCAGATACCATAGAGGTACCGGACAGTTGTTGAAGTCCTAACATTAAACTATTTTCTGTGTCTATGCCTTTGCACATATATGCCCCAGAATGTACTTCAACACTATTCCAAGTACCAGCTCTTTCTGTTGGCTCCCATAGATCCTTTTAAGCTTTCTTATTTTAAGATGGACTGTACATCCTGATTCCCTGCCCACCTCAGTCTCCTCTGTGATGTTTCCACTCTTCTCTCCAGAACTAGTTAAGATATCAGCCCTCCAGTGGCTCTTCATAGCCTATTATCAGGAGCTTCTTGACACCAACACATCAGCTACACCATCTAGTCTACTTTCTGCTTTTCCATTCTTCCAGTGAAAAGCCTGCAGGCAAACCCTCCTCTTACTCTCCAGCCCCACTTGTTTTCCTATGTTTCACTATCCTGTTCTGATGCTCTCCTTAATTCAGCTTTAAGAGGTTGATTCCTCTTCCACTCTTTCCCATACTGCTCTCCCAGTTGTCGGGTTTTGCCGAAATATCTTCTGATGTGCCCATACACTCCCCTTACCAGTTAACCTCTGCAGGCCTATAACTCCTGCCCCTCTTTTTCCATTTATTGGGTTCAAACCTTCCTAATTAGCTCCAGTTGAGGTGCAAATGCACAATTACAGGAAATTACACTTTGGCTTACTTGGCATCCTTCTGATAAACACTTTTCTGCTTCACAGGATTGTACAGGGTTTGCCCTTCCAGGATCAGAACACTTTCCAAAGTCTTGGTTTCATTACCCAAAATATTTTAAGGTGCAGAAAAAAATTTCATTCCTAAAATGTTCCCATTCTTTTAGGAGTCAAATAAAGACATACTTTATTTGAGCCTTCCACCTCACTGATCAAGAGCTGTGTCCTAAACACTTTGTGGGAGATACTTGGAGCTCTTTAGTTGCATGGAGTCAATTAGAGCATGAACAAGTAGGGCTTGGCACTTTCAGGCTCGGCACTTTCAGGCTCTCTTTGCAGCGACGAGGTGGTACATGCCCTGACAGTACCTTTGAAAACTGCATTGCTTTTCCTGCATGGCTTTTTTTTTTTTTTTTTCTCTCTTTTTTTATTAATTCCACTGCAGGCTTGGCCCTTCAATGTGCTTAGCACTAAGCACATAAATAGTTTAACTGATGTGAAAGAAATCGCCTACATGCCTGCACATGTGATTAAATGCTTTGGTGGATCAGGCCAGAATGCCGAACACATTGTTGAATCAAGCAATGAGTGTGTATATAAACAAGATCTTTACAAACTGATACAAATACAGCACTGCATTTCTTTAAGAACCTCTTAACTGTGTTCAGTCCTGGCCTAAATGCACTGGCTTTAGTATTAAAAGGCTAGCAATTAATTTGGCGTTACTTCTATTTAGATGTGAAGACAAACTGCCTAGGTAACAGTCTGTGGTTCTAATTTTCTTAGATATTTTCAGTAGTTGCTATACAACCTTATGTGATGATTTATAGTACTGACAATACTCAAAAACTTTAAAAATTTTAATCTCTATTTTTACCAAGACCCAATTGCTTTTATGAAGGATGGTATTTGTGTCATTGACCACTGCAGCCCAGCTAAGAACCTTGAATCATTATGCTGCCCTGCCCTTGCAAGTAATGAACCCTTTTCCAATTTGTCAAATGTTGGTTTTGTGGTTTCCTGGAAGGGAGATAGCAGCTCCCTGGAAGGGAGTGCCTGCTCCCTCTGAGCAGGATGTCAAGTTTGTCAGTATCAGAGGCTGCAGTGCTGGCTGCCCTGCAGGCATTCATGCAGAATTAGGGGAACAACCATTACATTGTTTTATTTTATTATCATTACAGCACTACTGCAAGTAATCTCCAACTGGTATAGCTCCATTAATAGGCAGCCTGTTAGCCACAATTCCATGCACCAGGAGAAGTAGCAGTGATACTTTTACGACGTCAAAAGTAAAGAGGGATTTACACATACTATTTTGATCTTGATTCTGTTCCAGATTTTTTAGCAGTTTATTTATTTTTAATAGTTGCCATGAATTTTCTTAAAATTTATAGCATTTCTTTCTTTGCTCCTACTTCAATATTGAAAGATATCACAAACCACCTTAAATGAGGTTAAACTTGTCCTCCCAAAAGCCTCCCAGTGGAATTGCTAAGAGTTTAATTTTCTATTTTAATAGGTCATTTATTTTTCACTTTGAGAAGACAAAGCTTTCATTGATTGCAATAAAATCACATAATGGATTACTTGAGTAGGCCAAAAAAGCTGATAAAAACGTAGAAGTTACTACTTCTGTAGATGTCTTCAGAAATATTACGACTTTTTCAGTGCTCACATCTTATCAAGAAGTGGAGGATGAGTGCACCTCGGACCTGCTAGCGTTAATGAAAATGATCTCAACAAACATGCTATGTGTAGCTAGAAAGGAAGAGACTCCAATGCTTTTGCTTGTTAACATTCTCCTTTGTTTCTGCCCTCTCCAACTCAAACGCTTTCTAGCTGTTTTGCTGGCAGCTTTAGCAACATTAATGTATTCCAAACTAGAAAAGTTTCTACTTCAATATCTTACAACTAGCTCAGTATGTACTGACCTCAAACCCAGGATAGTAGTCATTTGATATTGCAGTTCATTATTGTTACTCCCAGCAAGTTTCCCCTTGAAAGTGCCTGACGCTTCCCCCTCCCTTCCACACACACCCTCCCACCCTCCATTCAGAATTTGTTTTTAATTGTTCAGGAGAGAAAATTCAGACTGTGTGCCAACAATATATTTCCAGGGGGTACAAGATATTAATAGAGCTACATCGTGGCCCCATATATTGTAATAAACTGTGCTGTAATTTGTTTACCCACCGTAGACAGTAACTAACATTCAGATAAATGGAGTTGGCGCCTGCGAGATTTATGATATACTTCTGTGCTTAGCAATGTTTAATCAGGGAGTTAAAATATTACAGTGTAAAATCCTTTACAAGCATGCACAAACAGAGAACTGCCATTAGAGGCTTGGCAGACATACTCGGTGTCAAATAGTACCTCCAGACACTCTCAAAACACAAAGAGGAATATTCAAAGCAGCTACTAACTGACTAGCATTATTTGAGAACCACGTCAGAGCTCATTTTTTTAGGGGGACTTGCTTTTGAAGTGACAGAATGATAGGCAGGGACAAGTGGACTTGTCTGCAGAGCCCATCAAGCTGAAAGAACTTGGGGTGGGTGGAAAGCATGGAGGGGTGGGGGGGAAGGGCGATGAATTTTGGTCAAAAAGGTGGTAGATGCCTGTCACAGAGCTTAGTGTGTTTGGATAAGACAGGCTAGCATGTGGGGGGATCAGCATGAAGCATCACACCTGGAGGAAAAGACAACTAGCTCCAGCCTCAGTGCCATAAGCCTGGCTCCACGAAGTCTAGCCAACATCTGGAATGGATATCAAGAGACACAGTGCAGCCCTGACTGGCGCTTTACTCTACCTTTGTACTTTTCACTGCAAATTGAAAAGCAAAACAGACATCAAGGATATATTTATATAACTGTCTTCAAGCTGCATTTTCTACTCCCATCTGCTGCACATGATAAGTTTCAAGTGTTTTCTAATAAAAAGAGGATTTTTTTTTTTTTTTTTACTCCTTGTTCAGTATACAGACTGACCTTTTTTATTCACAGTTTTAAAGGAACAGTAAATATTTTACAGCCAGAGGAAGTGTCAGCACCATAAGACTTTCTGTTACTGACATTATTTAGCCACTCTGGCTATCAAGCCAAATGTGACAGGGCGTGAGTTTGTGAGCGTGCAGATGCCTGCATTTGCCTGAGTGTGTAAATGAGCTCACTTGTGTGCATTTATAAGTGCACATGTGCTGTGGAGACGAACATTCCTGTGAGTTTTTCACTTTGTTTTCACATCATGTTGTTGTTATGTCGTTCAAAGGAGAAGGGCAGCCATGTACGTACAAACAGGAGACCCTGTGGTAAACTGCTCTCCAGGAGGGATATGCTGAAGGAATGCAGCCACAATATCAGAAAGGCTCTGTTTTTCCTCTCTGCTTTCCAACTACCCAGATGATGAGACAGGATCAGCCTTCTGGTCAGGTTGATTAATTATGAGGAAAATAAATAGAATGAGAAATGGTTACATTTGTCTGTGAAACTTCACCCTCTGACCAAAAAAAGTGGGTCTGGCTATACGTGGGTTTCAGCAGAGGCATAGGGAGCAAAAACTAGGTATCCAAAATATATTCTGTACCACAGGGGCAATGACCTATAGAAATAGCCATGAGAAAGTACAATTATCTAAGGTAGTGAACTTCAGCCCATGAGAGACAGTAAGAACCAGAGATACTCATCCAACCCTAAGAAATATTTCCTCTTCAGTATAGAGCAGTGAGCCTGATCCCTATTTACCACATTTATTAATATAAATGAGGGATAGCTGCATTTGTCAGAGTTATGCTGGTATAAAAACTTCCCAAATGCTCTTTGAGTCCACTGGTGGAAAGGTTCATCAGTACTAATAACAGGAATAACAATTCCACAGAAACTAACTGTAACATCAAAACTGTTAGTTGCTATTACTTATTGCTTTCATAGGGAGAAAGGAAAATGGGAAAAGCTCTATTTTATCTCACTCATATTGTAAAGTACTATTTTAATCTGGTTTAGTACTGTGAACAGGAGATGGGGATGTAAAACCTACAGTTCTGCTATGATTGCACAAATTCACCTTATAAACCAAAAGAATTAGTAACATCTCTGTCAACTCCTTTGTAAAATTCACTCTATCAGGGAAAACATGGACCTTAAATAGTGGTCCTAATTAAGATAAACCCGATTTTTGTGTTGGAAATTTATTGCTGTGTTATAGATGTTCAGTGAAGCAGAAATATTTTTCTTTCTCTCCATGGGAAATGTACCTTTTTTCCACAAGACAGCCTTCATGAAAAAAATATGTTGTCTTTAAAAAAAGTTTTATTTTTGTAACAAAAATATTTTCAAAAGTGAAAAATACTGTTTTCGCCAACATTTCTTATATGAAAAAACCCATCATTCCTAATTTGCTCTACTTGTAATGTGCTTCAGCTGCTTCAGTGAAAAAGCCCAGTATAACAGCAAATACTATATTTATAGCATATGAGGAAGTTATACACCCTACATTGTGAGACCCCATGAATTTCAAAAGAGCTAAGAGATATTCATAGCTGAAGTTTTCTAAGGGAATGTCAAAATGAATGCAGTCTGAAAGTGGATCATTTCATAACATCTATTGAAAATCATTCTCTATTAGCTAACGAAACATATTTGCCCTCTTCCATAATATGCAGGCAAATACAAATATCTGTTTTTCAATTGCTGCTGTGTTATCAGCAGCAATTATTCTGTTAGGTAGGGAGGTTTGTGAGTTGGTTGTTTTTTGGTTTGGTGTTTGGTTGTTTTTTTTTAATTAAAGGTCTATAACTTCACTGAACTTCCCAAGTTTTATTTGGAAAAAAGGGTGACATAGGATCTGTGAAATGAAACTCAGTGTCAGTAAAGCTGTTGAGAAGTCACAAAAAGGAGAAGCCTTTTCTTTGTCTGAAACCAGTCACTGTGCATGAATCAGACACATTTCACAAGCAAAAGAATAGTTTCCTCTCCTAATTCTGAAAATATGGTTTTCCTTTGAAATCTCCTTGGTAAACTTCAGGCATATTCCCAATGTAATTTCAGAGTTACCTATTCCTGAAGCTATGGTCCCAAGTGGAGATATCATGGCAAAAGTAGCATATGACAAAAAATTTGCACATGCTTTTAGTATGGAAAATCTGTGGAAAGAAACACTAGGCCAGAGTTTGGACATAAAGAAGGCAGTGATTTTTTCTTTCCATATCTAGACCATTTCACATCAGTTCTAGAGAATTTATTTTGCCATACATATCCATTCAAAACAAAAACTCCATTAGTTTGCTTTCTGGAGAGTAAGA
This sequence comes from Forpus xanthops, assembly GCA_032466535.1. Lineage (NCBI taxonomy): Eukaryota > Metazoa > Chordata > Aves > Psittaciformes > Psittacidae > Forpus > Forpus xanthops. Next base: position 14,688 of record JASSUY010028895.1, read on the forward strand.
TATTTCTGGTTGCCTTTTAACAGAAGGGATCATAGATCAGAGGAAAAGCAGCCAGATGGGTCAGAGGGAAACACCAGAATTTCTTGAACCTCCTTACTTGTTTGCAGATAAGCAGAAGATAGCTGCAAACACAATCTGATGTGTTTGAAGCAAAGAGAAGAAAATAAAATTTAAAGGATCTGAAGAAATAGAAGTACATTTCTAAATTTTACAATTCTTGAGCTTAATAATAAATGTTTCTATAGTGACTATATATGTCCTGTATGTGCATTTGTATTTGTATTGCCTCATTTATTAATGATGCAAGGAGTTGTTCTCTACAGAAGGTCTAAAGAAACCAGAGAGTATCTATACATAGTTTGTAGTGAGAGGGATGATCTGCAGCAGACCATGCTACCAGGTCATTTCGTACTATGCAATAAATAATGAAATTAGCGCTCTGTAGAGTTAGACATTCCATGCTAAAAGGCACTGTTTGCAAATTTAGTATCAAGATTACATTAAACCCCTAAAACTCGCTGAGTGAGGTTCAGTTTCTAAATTTGTTCCTCCCTCAAATTTCATGTGATATATTTCTCAAACTGGGAACCTGCTCATTCTCTCTGTTTACCACTATCTGTCTGATAAAGTAGAACTGAAAACAGTGCATTGCACTGGAACGTGAAGTTCAGAGTTCAAAACAATTGCTTGCTGCAAAAATAAAGAAAGGCCTTTCCTATGAAATCTATGAACTTGAAACAGGGATACAGAACTAGTTGTTGCCAGTAACTTTAAATTCATTTATCTATATTTGGCAAAAATTGTGCTGCAGCTGGAGATGAAATGCTGAGCTAAATAACTGCAGCGACGTGAGCTCCAAAACAGCAATTACTAAGCTGTGCTGCCTTGTGTAAGATTTTACTTTTATTTATTGTATTTAAAGCAACTCTCTAGCTATGTACAGTACAACAAGAACTGCCTGATCAAATAATGCCTGATTGCGAGGCAACTCAGCTCCACTGTCAATACAGTTAATTGTTTAGCAAGGCAAACATATCTCTCATGAAGCCATTAAAGTGGTGTGCATTGTAGCTTTACTGTTCCACATACCTTTTTACTGTCTCTAATTGCAAGGAATAACTAATTTTAAGCCTAAACTTGGTTTATCACAAAAGCTAAATGTATTTTTATTTTTTTATTAGAAAAGCTATTTATAATTTTAGAAGGCTGAAGGAAAGGGGCTACAGTCCTCATTCACTGCTGTATTGAAAAACTCTTGTCTCAAAGTTCTTGGTTGTTTAACCTTTCTTCATGGTTATGAGACAAAAAGAAAAAAAATATTAATAAAGCTTTTGGGGGAACTGCTTGCCAACATAATTTTTAGCATCTATTCTTTTAAAAAGAAGGACAAGAGAATTGGGGGGTTTTCTGCAGTGTCATCTCTTTCTTCCTGGTGAATGTCACTGTTCTCGTGTGAAGCTCAGGTAGCTATAATTATGGGTGTGCTTCAGTACTATCTAACTCTACACGAATGTCTGCTATTACAGTGGAGCCTCACAGTAGCTTCTGTCTCAAGCACAAAGATGAGATATAACAATACTGAACAAGTTTCATCATGCATAAACAGCTTCATATAGGGAAAAGTTGACATTTCTGGGAAAGAAAAGGAGAAAATGAAGTGACATGAGTATCTTGCTAGTTGCTCTAGAAAATGCATGCTGACGCCATAAATCTAACTCATTCCCAAAAAGTAATGTGACTGAAATAATATCATAGTGCCAGAAAAACTGACTAATTGCCTGGATTCCAAAGGTGACATAATTTTTCCAAGATGACATAGTACTATTAGTAGCATCCAGTCCCTCAAACAGTGGATTTTGTCCTTATTTGCCATATTCCTAAGTCCTGGTTTACTTCCACAACCAGCAATCCTGATACAGAGTGTACCCTTCCTCAAATTTCTTGTTCATTTACAAGCTCTTTAACCAAAACCAGCACAAACTCTGAACTACTTCAGTCATTTGATAGGCGGACCACTCGGTGGATAAAGAACTGGCTGGATGGCCACACACAAGAGTTGTGCTCAATGGCCCAATGTCCAGCTGGAGACCAGCAATGAGTGGTGTCTCTCACGGATCAGTGTTGGGACCAGTCTTGTTCAACATCTTTGTTGGTGACATGGACAGTGGGACTGAGTATGTCCTCAGCAAGTTTGACAATGGCACCAAGCTGTGTGGTTTGGTTGATATGTTAGAGGGAAGGAATGCCATCCAGAGGGACCTTGACACGCTTGTGAGGTGGGCTGATGCCAACCTGATGAAATTTAGCCATGACAAGTGCAAGGTCCTACAGAAGGGTCGGAGCAATGCCAGGCAGAGCTACAGGTTGAGCAAAGAGATTCAGAGCAGCCCTGAGGAGAAGGACTTGGGGGTGTGGGTTGATGAAAAAATGAACATGAGCCAGCAGTGTGTTCTTGCAGCCCAGAAAGCCAAGCGTATCCTGGGCTGCATCAAAAGGATCATGACCAGCTGGTCGAGGGAGGTGATCCTGCCCCTTTACTCTGCTCATTTGAGACCTCACTTGGAGTATTGTGTGCAGTTCTGGTGTCCTCAACATAAAAAGGACATGAAAGTGTTGGAATAAGTCCAGAGGAGGGCCACAAGGATGATCAGGGGAAAGAGCACCTCCCATATGAAGATAAGATGAGAAAGTTGGGGGTCTCCAGCCTGGAGAAGGGAAGGCTGCATGGAGACCTCATAGCAGCCTTCCAATATCTGAAGGGGGCCTATAGGGATGTTGGGGAGGGACTCTTAATTAGGACTGTAGTGATAGGACAAGGTACAATGGGATCAAACTTAAACAAAGGAAGATCTGAGGAAGAAATTCTTTACTGTAAGGGTAGTGAGGCACTGGAATGGATTGCCCAGGGAAGTTGTGTATTCTCCATCACTGGTAGAGTTCAAGGCCGAGTTGGACATAGCCTTGGGCAACATGGTTTACTGTGAGGTGTCCCTGCCCATGGCAGGGGCGTTGGAACTAGATGATCTTAAGGTCCTTTCCAGCCCTAACTACTCTATGATTTTCTAGATGTTGACAGTAGCACTTTTTTGGGACATATTGCCTTTCAGCAGCTGGTTCCCAAACATTTAGGGTCAATGGATCATTGTTGCCACTCAAATTAATCAAAATTACTCTGCACACTTATGATCTAACTTCTACTTGAAGGTAATACTGAAAATAATTTTTAATATGGTTCCAGATTTCATCTGCAGACCACCTCCTGTGTCTTCATTGATTGGCCACTAGTCACCGGTAAGTACAAAACTACAAAACTGGTGACATTTTTTCCTCGTCATCTACATCCTGGAAAGAGCTGTCAAAGGAAGCAGCCACACAGATAACAGTGGGTCACACTGCTTAATTTGTCACCAACTTCATCTTAGGAGAAGCAATGTTAGATTATTCTGTGTTCAGGGAGCAGTAAGCTGGCTGCTTACATTTCTTCAGATGTTTCACCATTTATTTCAAGACATTGAAATCTCCTGGGACAGATAGGAGTGGGAGGCTTGCTTCTTTTCACCTTATATCAACTTTTGAGCCTGCCTCATTTGATGGAATAAATTTTAGTCTAGCATTATGCATATACGTATGTCTTTCGCTCAGATATTGTGATTTCAGTCTAAGTCTTGTGATTCCTCCTCTGCTAAATTGCATGATTTCTTGGCAGAAAGGAAAGCAAAGCAAGGCAAAACAAGCCAAGGAAATCAATATAAGTCCTGCGTGAAACTTGAGAATTCTTAATGGAACTTATCCACCTTTGATTAATGGATACAGCCTGTCAAAGTTTAGCTTTTCTCTTTATTAATCCATATTATGGGTCATTCTTTCAGTTCTATACAGACAATGTGGAAATATTTCAACATGTTAACTTGCAGCTGTGTCACCACCATAATTATCTACAAGCTATAGTGTTCTCATAGTACTTGTTACCGCAGGAAATCTTTCAGAATGGAAATGAAGACTTACTAAGGGCATGCATCTACGAGCCACTTACATCCCTAGACCAGCGCTGTTGTACTGAGAAGCTACAGTCCCTCTAACCTTCTGATATTGTAGTCTGAGTAGATCAGTGATCAGCTGCTCCTCACAGCCAGGTCCTTGCCCCTTGAAGGACCTGAAAACCATATCATAGCTTACTCTTCCTCTTCAGAGACACTTACAGATGGCACTAAACATTTCAGCTGACATCACTTTAAGTTCAGTAAATCAGATGAGGTGAAGCATTCCAGCATCATTGCCAGTGCTTTTAAAGTACAGTCCATGTTTTCTGTTTTTTACATCAGAAAGCTAATAATCACATTGACTTCTTGCTAAAAGACAGAGACTACACAAATACTTCCAGATAATTTAACTTGTACCAAAGTCTGCTAGAGATTAGCCGACTGGGTCTTACTGATGTTGACACTCTGATATATGGCTCTCTGCTTCTACTTCAATATATTAACGGCCATTGCACATGTTGAGTGTTGTTTGGGCTGTCATGCTTCAACATAACATGAAGCAGGAACTACAGCAACATATAATTTACAATGCAGTCTACGTTTTACTTTCACATATAGAACATATATGGAATTCTTTCTTTTAAAGTAAAGCTTCCTTGTCTATTCATCACACACCACTAATCACCACCACTTAGGACTCTCAAAGAAAATGATGTACCATGTATCAGAAAAACTGACAGGACAAACAACTGAAATTGAATACAGTTATACAAATTGTGAAGAAACTGCAGGACTGTTATACAAACAATAAGAATGGCAGCCACATTTCTTTTCTAAAAAATTGAATCATTCCTCTGCCACTTACAACAGTTTAGTATTTACACACCTCCACAAGTCCTCAAACCAAATGTTTCTGAGACCTAGATGATGGTTCTGTTGTTCTGGAAAGATCAACAGCTAGTCAAGCACATTATGAAAATAACAGCCTGACTAACTCCTTGTATTCAGCAGGACAATAGCACTGAGGAATCTTCTCCTTACTAACAAGGTTATATTCTGGTTGAGGAAGATCTACATGCACATGGATCTCTGATTGCATTTATTCTTTTTATTGAATTCTGCTATTATCCAATTCACTATCCTTACATTCCATCCTGAGCTATTAAATAGAAAAGACTATGGTGTTGAAACTTGTTTTAATGTATATGATTACCATGGTAATGAAAGCATTTCATATCTTCTTGAAATTTCTTATATGTATTGGCTGTTCTTGACTACTGTGTCACATCTTCTGTTCCCAGTTCCTCTGCAGTAGACTGCCATAGAAGCCTATGTCATCTCCATAACCAGCCAGATAAAGACACAAGAAACATTAAGCCTGATAAAATAATGAGCTGCTTCTGGATCTGAGAGCATTTAAGCCAAAAGCCAAGGGGTAAGATAAAGGCAATCCACTCCTGCCTCAAGCAGACATCTTGATCTGTGTTCTTAGAGATGTTCAGCTTGCCATGGGGCTCTGACATCCTATTTTCCAAGGATACTTGCAGTGCAAGTAAATTGTTGTCGCAGCAGTTAGGTAATTCCCATTTCCACACTTTTCTAATCTGCCTCTGCCTCATGTTCACTTAGGCTCTTTATGCTGATTTCAAGACAGTAATTCATTCATTTTAATGCCAGCTGAGAGACATGCTCCACCAGCCTCCAAGCTTAGTTTATCATCCCAGTGAAGCTCATGTTCTTTTTTGTTTATACTACAGAATTCACTTTCACCTGTTAAAAGAATGACAGCTCCATATTCAGGAACATCCTGCACACTTCCACCAAGCACAGATTTTTGCTGCTATTCTAGCATAACTCTCTTGTAAATGACTACTCAGACACAGGACAGTTAGAAAACTCGTGGAGAAGCTAAAGTTGATCAATGCCTTTTACAGGAATGTGCACTATTGATAGCTTGCAAGCTGTAATCATTTAAAAGGCCAAGCAAAGTCATCATGAGCTGTGGTTTCAGACAAGTAAATAACGGAGTAGCTCGTATGCTTTAATGACAAACATTTTCTGAAGGGAAGCTATCATCCTAACATTTTTAAATAAGAAAAAAACATTAAGAACAGTTTATGAGGTTTATACTAGACCCAAAGCTCTGAATTTTTTATTATTTTAGTTGGCCTGTTGGGATTTTTTGTTTGTTATAGAGATATTCTCTTTCTTTATAGAGAGTGCAATACTGTTAAAAACAAAGGATATACTGTTGTTAGTAGATCTGGACTGAATATCATTCAACTAACATTAGTTGTTAGGCTAGAAATAAAACTTACCCTGTTATTAAATCCATATTCTACCACAAATACTTTGTTAGTAAGAAAGCACATTTCTTCATATGGCAGACAGGAGCTGAGGAGAGGCAATGGTGACGGTAATAACAGTGGAATCTCATTTATCCTAAAACATTGCATAAAACTTAGGTTGTAATTTTTCTCTGCCTTATTGAACAGTTTTCCTCAAAATTCCCTAGAGAAGCCTGGTGAATCAGGAAAGCATGAGAATGAAGGTTAAACAGATTTCCTTTCCTATCCTTCCACTCAGGTGAGGGGGAAGGATTCTAAAAAACCAGTTACTTTAACTGCATTTGTTGGAGAGAAAGAATCAAAAATTGGAGATAACACCTTTTCATTTAAAGATTATTAGCAACTTTTTCTGTAGAGAATAGTGCAATTATGGGTCTGCCAGAATGACTGAGATTATTTGATAAAGATTCATTAGAGAAGGAGAAAAATAGACAGCAAAGGAATTAAAAAACTTAGATAATCCAGCATGTTCCACTGAAGCCAACAGAGCCAAGGATGCTTATTTTCCAAATGTTTGTTTCCTGTGTTTTCACACATTGCTCCGAAAGCAGTCATTACTTGCAACTCAATAGTGCTGTGTGAGCTGATTACATGGTAAATTAAAATCAGGTGAATACAGAATTTGCCTAACTATTCTATGATTCTATGATCTATCAGTGTGGTTTTGTACTCTCTTCTAGTAATTATAGCTCTGCCCAGACATGTGAGACTGGTTCATAGAATCATAGAATCATAGAATAGTTGGGTTGGAAAGGACCTTAAGATCATCTAGTTCCAGCACCCTGCCATGGGCAGGGACACCTCCCACTGAATCATGTCACCCAAGTTCAATTCTATCCTTCACTAAACACAATTTAAACCCAAAATACTTTTCTCCAAAGGGAATTCCCTAGACATTGAACTAAGCATTCAAAATATTCAGTCACTCTTTACTGTTATTTTAATATTCCTTGAGTTGACAAGAAGTCTAATAGCTACTGAGCCTGTAGACTATCTTGGCTTCAGGCACTGTTCTGATCCAGTCATAGTATGATCTGCATGTGGCTCTTGCATTTTTTAAAGCAAATGTCTTAACAACAGACTGTCAATCAACCTAAGCACCAGCTTCCTCAACCTGTTTCTGCTGGTGTTTCAAAGTAATTGGTTGTTCATCAACCCAGTAAGTAAATCACAGTTTAGAGCAGTGGTTAGGACATTGCTCTAAAAAACACTGCAAGCAGCTTCTCATCCTCTTCCACTGATTAACTCACTTACACAATTGAAACAGCAATGACTTAAGAGCATTTTTGCCAGGATACCCTAACCAGATGGCTCACATTTTCTAATGAGTTAAGACACTGGGATTCAGTTTTCTCTGGGAGAAAAGAGGGTCTGTCTATTGCACTGAATAAATGCTCAATACTCAAGACAGACAAAATGTAGGAGGAGGAAGAATCTTGGAATCATAGAATAAACTAGGTTGGAAAAGACCTTTGAGATCATCAAGTCCAGCCATTACCCCACAACTGCCAAGGCCATCACTAAAGTGTATCACTGAGGGCCTCCTCTACACTTCCAGGAACAGTGGCTCTACCACTGCCCTGGGCAGTCTGTTCCAATGCCTGATCACCCTCTCTCTCAGTGAAGAAATTTTTTTCCAATATCCAATCTAAACCTCCCTTGGCACAGCTTGAGGCCGTTACCTCTTATCCTATAGCTTGTTACTTGGGAAGAGAGACTGACTCCCATCTCACTATAACCACCTTTCAGGCAGTTGTAGAGAGTGATAAGGTTCCCGTCGAGCCTTCACTTCTCCAGCATAAACAACCCCCAGTTCCCTCAGCTTTTCTTCATAAAACTTATTCTCCAGACCATTCACCAGCTTCACTGCCCTTCTCTGGACTTGCTTTAGCACATCAATGTCTTTCTTGTAACGAGGGGCCCAAAACTCAACATATGAGATGCAGCCTCACAAGTGCTGAGTACAGGGATAAAAAGGAGGTAAAGATGGAAAGCAACCCTGTCCCAGGTCTAATAGACAATAGTGTTAGAAGCAGAATCAAAATTCAACTTTCTGGCAGCTATGACACAGACACAGTCATTAGAAGTCCTTGCTGGCCCTCTGTTTGTTGCTGGTTTTCCTAACTTGTAAGGACACATTCATCAAACCATCTCATGTGACTTGGCTTTAGAGAACAAACATGGATTGACAAGGTGTTCCTGAGCTTCATTTCTAGGCATTGGAAACCTTTCTTCCTCTCAACCTGGGAAAGATTTTCAGGTGGTTGAGATGAAACATACCCCAAGATTACACAGCGTTTGTAAGAGGAGCCTAAGGTGATAAAACTAGACTGGGATGACTACATTTCAGATGCCTGAAGTACACAAGAGGAACCTCTATGACCTAGCTGCCCTGTCCAGTCACTGCACCTGTTTGCCCTACAGAGACATAATTACAGTTACTGCACATTTGAAAACCCTCAGAAAAAGGTATTAAGTATGCATTTTTTTCAACAGCTTTGCAGACACATTCTAGTTCACTTATAGGCTGCTATTACTCTTCAATTATTAAGAAAACCATCCTATAGTTTCACAGAAGTTTAACACTGGAGCTCAACTCAAAAAAAACCCGAAGCTCCCACAACACAATAACCATCCCAAACAGCTGGTTTTTTTAATAGCATCCAAGACAAAGAATAGGAAATGTTTCAGTGATGCTGACCGAAATAATGTGCCATCTCTTCATGAATAAGAGAAATGGAAAAGCACTCCACAACTGAGCATACTCACCAGCTGGAAGAGAAGGAGAGGCAGCAGGCAGGTGCAAAATAGCCATTTTGGGGCTCTAGTTGGTTTTCTCTGTATTCCAAAGGACCGATACCAGAACAGCTCTCTGTGAAAAAAGGAATCTAGATTTAGTCCAGAAGTGACTAGTCAATGAAAAGGGACAGTATCCAAACTCACGCATTTTTAAAGATTAGGCCCCTCACACACACACACTGTTTTTCAATATTGTTCTCAATAAAAACTGAGATTGTTTTCTGAACAGGACGCCAGCTGCTTCCTGCTCATGCTACTAATACATAACACTGCCATTGTATCAAATCAAGGGATCCTCACTCTGATCATCAGCCAGCGGAACAAATGCCCTATATTAAGTAAATCCTCATAAAAGGCTACAGCTTCAATTGGTGCAATTCAGCCCAGTCACACTGACTCCAGCAACATTTTACTCCTGCTTAGGACCTAATCTGCACGGAGATTTATCTTTCACATGATTAGCTAAGAAGTTGTACACTTACATGAAGGAAACAGTTCTAGAGGTTATGCACACAGTATTGGTCCCGTAGTTAGTCACTCAATAGTTATGGCCTCTCTCAGGCACATTTGCAACGAAAACATGTACAAACAGAACAAAGCTCTCTATAGCATGAGCTGAGTGGCGCTCTGCTTTTCTGCAGAGAAGCAGTATCCAACCTTCTGCAACTCTTGCTGTGAGCATTCACTTCCCTCCCAAGAGGCGATCTTCCCCAAGAAGCCACCGTCTCATTCCATGCAACTCAAATCTGCTGTTACCATGGTTAATATTTCTGACTTGATTGGCACCACTAGTAATTGAACTGCAGTCTCTTGAGTGCAGCAAGCTCTATTCATTAGCCCCTATTGTGTTAGGACACTGTATCAACCCACATTATTTTCTGATGTTTAGGGGAAAAAAATCAGCCATGAATACAAAGTTATGTTGCCATACAAGATCATGTAGTTTTGCATGATTACAAAATTAAATACAATATTGCACATTAAACTTATTTATATCAAGAGTGGTGCAATATGGGTTGAGGTACCTTCATTTAGACTGCATAATGTTATGCGTATCTAAAACATTAAATAGCTCAGTATCAGCTTTACAAGAAGAGCTCCAGTTTCATTACCATCCTAGAAAAATATTTGCAGTCTTTTTTCTGCTTTTTTTCACTTTATACAGAGTTATACTTTATACAAAGTTGCTGACTATATGTGACAGAACACTATATAGGCAACGAAAAGAGTCATATACTGGAAGGTTTCCTGTACGAAGAAAAGGATGGATAAGATTCATACAGCAGATTCCAACTGCTTACTTAGATCAATATTTTATATATTATACCTCTTTTAGTAGATTCTATAAACTATTGATATACTGAACTGAATTAGACCAATTAGAAATTACTTCAAAAATCCTGATCATTTTGAGCTGACAGGTTTAATAGAAGTAGCCAAAATATGAAAAATATTTTGTATTTTGATACCCTAAAATCTTCCACAAATGAATAACATCAAAGAGATGGACATACCAGAATGTTGTTCCAGAGTGATACTTTAGTTCATCCTACCACATTTTAACTGTAATAAATACGCTTCTAGTTTCACCTTTGCAAAAGTTTTCATGATTTGCATATTTTATTCTTCTTCTTTTCCCCTTTAGACAGACCCAATAGAGAGGCCTAAGAAATATTTGCTGAACAGACTCTTTCTCAAGGGGAAAAAAAAAAAAGCAAGATAAGAGAAATACAGGCACAAAAGACAAAGTTTCTTACTCCATCAGCCAGCTTTGGCACTGTGAGAGGGATCTTGGAAGACAAGAAGATAAGGACTTTGCTGCGCTTCACAAATGTGAGTTTGAGAAAGGTGGATGGGAGGGAGGGCAAGAGAAACTATGAGATACTGACAGTGGACAGTCTGCTTCCCATCATAGTTTGCTATTACATAGAACAAACTGTTCTTCATGCTCTCAGTGCCAAGATTCTCACCTTTCCACAATTCCCACCCTGAGATGAAAATGCAGTAATATATATATTTTCTATTCCTTCAGTTTCCAGCTTCAGCTGAGTCCACTGCATTATGTAGAGTCAAAGAGGCTTACAGAGAGTGAGGCAAGTCACGCAAAACAGCACATTGTAGCAAAGACACACTCATACAACACAGCAATGCACAAAAGTAGTACTGCGAGACGTATACACAAGTCCATGGAATGGATGATCCCGTCAGTGGTTCTGACTTATCTCAGCTTTGTCTGAGAACATTCAGTGCTTGGCACATCAGAAAAATATCCCATTTTATAAAAATGTCTATTGAAACTCCCAAAATTGGTAGCATTGTATGTGTAGCTCCTCTTCCACAGCATGCAGATAGTAACATTTATCTTTTCCTTTATCACTGTAAGCTTATTTTGTATTTGCAAGGTACTCAATTGATAGAAAGCTGTTGCCAAAAGGAAGCCCATAACACTGTGAAAATTCCTTATCTGGTGTACGCCTGCTGCTGGGACTGTGTATGACAACCATTATGAGCGACAATCCAAACAGATTGTGAAATGCAATATTGACTGAACCTGCTTCACTCTGAGTGATTCTCTGATGTCTAATATGGTGGTTGAGCCAAATTAGCAAGGTTCTAAAAACATACACTATCCCCCCCTTCTCCACGTCAAATTTAGATTAGATTGTCAGATAGATCTGATTAAATTGCTCAATAAATTTAAAGTTATTAGAGTGATCACTGGCTAGCAGAAAATAAAAAAAGACTCATTTTTTAAGGAAACAGGGTTAAAACTAATTATCAATCATCTGTCTCATCCAGCAATCTCTGCCCATGCCATTCAATAAATGAGGTAGGCACCCCATGGAAAGCCATTATATATGATCAAGTATTAGCTCTCACATGTGCCAGTAGAATCATAGAATTATAGAGTAGTTAGGGTTGGAAAGGACCTTAAAATAATCTAGTTCAGATTAAGGCACGTGACTGTCACAATACTGACACATTCACACTTCTGATTACTTAACTTCACAGCTCGAATTTGGTTTACATTCAATCATCCCTTAATTTATCTTTGGGTGTGTAAAATACAAACAGCTTCATGTCTTCTTATACTTATTCTGCATTTTTAGGTTAAACTAGTAACCTGGTACACAAGCCCACATTCAGCGCCAACAGTCATGTGTTCCCAGTGCGTGCACAGACACACATGCTCCTGTAGCTGAGTTCTTTGCCCTTTCACAGCCTCACCATCATGTGGGATTTGTGGTGTTAAGTAGCCCCACAAATGGTCATCTCCAGTGTGCATTAACTATGCACCCTTTGTTTCACAATATATACAGTCCTCTTCAAGCTCCTGCTGAGGCCACTGCAAGCAAGACTCATGCACAAGCAGACTGGTTATTTTCATGCCCGTCAGCTTTCATTCCTTATGTTGGCCAACATGCCTGCTACATAAATAATCATGGTTTAAGAATAGAGCTAAATTCTATTCCTCTGTTTGACATACTGAACTAACTGCAAATATTCTCAGCTCAGCTTTTTAAAGCAGTTTGTAAACAGCACAAAAACCAGATGTGACTCAGAAAGGGCACTCATGTAAATATAAAAAGACATCATTAAAAGTACAATGTTAAGTCTCAAATTATTCACACCCATTTGAACTTTACTCTTTGACAGTAACAACCTTGACCTGACAAATACTACCATATAAGTTTATATAAAATTGAGTACATTAGAGGATCTTAAAATCATAGTCACATTATAGTAATAGTGGACTTTTCCCTTGATCACAGCACACATACACAGATTTTCTAAAGTGCCAAAGGAATGTAGGTGCACAAGCAGTACTGAAGGTCAGTGGGATTTCCATGGCTAAATCCCTAAGGCATGCTGGAATGAGTCCCTTGCAATTACTTATTTGAAAATACAAATACAAAATACAGTTATTCACTTGTATATTTTAATGTTCACCTTGGACAGAAGAACAGGCCACATTTAAACTGATACTTAGTCACACCTGCCTGCATACCTTTCCAGTGAGGCAATGCACATTGGATAAGTCATCTCTAATGGGAGAGAGAGCATCTGAGTCTGACTGTGGCTGTTTATTATCTTTAGTTCTAGCCTTTTGCTTTCTTTTCTTTATGTTCAGCATGTCCCTTTCTCAAGCTAATTTTTTGGGTGTGTTTTATGATATATGCAGTGTTTTTCTTCTCGGCCACGTGTTCTTTTCTCTCTGCATCACCAGGCTGAACTCAGAACGGATTAGTGACTTAGCTGCCTCCCTCTCCAAGCTGTATTTATGATGATGACAGCACTTGGGTTAACTCCTTCTTGTTTTCTGATAGAACAGAAGCAAAATTAAATGCATTTGTTGGCCAGACAGCCACATCAGGGAAATTTCTGGAGTTATGCGTACGTCTATGGTATCAGAACACTGTCAGGGGCACACAGCTATGACCCTCCACCCACACCCATCCAGACTTATTCTCCCTCACTTTTCCAAACACAGAAGTGGGATCCTAGCCTGGATAGTCTTGATGAACCCACTGATCAGCAGCTTCCTTTCCATTTGAGCAGCACAACATCCATCAGTGAAGGAGCAAATAGTTCTTAAGTCACACAAGCCAATACTGTGCCTACACTACCACAAGGGAATGCTGCTGGGGCAAAAATCAAGTAATCCCCCAAGAGACAGCAGATATGGATAAAGCACAGTGCTGCAGATGGGCTCCACAAAGAGATGTGCACTGATCAGCATCTGCTTTGACACACTGCTTGGTGCTAAGCTTCAGATTCCAGAAGAAGAAAACGGTCACTGTTTCACTCCACAAATGTGGGGAACAAATGCAGCACAGCCCAGGTGTATGAGTGCTGTTCATTGCACTGACATTGAACAGGCTTTCAAATTTTTTTGTTCGAGTATTCAAACAAAAAATAAAAATCAAAACCCATTTTGGTTAAATATGATCTTAATATTTGGACCCAGACCCCCGCAGGTGAGGACTGAAGCCTCAGTGTGAAGCCTCAGTGAAGTAGCCTCAAGCTCTTTCTCCATTAGAAAGCAGATTTAATTATTTTATGGCTAGAAGATACATACCAGTCCCTATAGGAAACTACAAGCAGTATTGGAAAATATTAACCATATTTGGTTTTGTTTTCTTTTGCACAGAGTAACATCATTATTAATAATTGTTTATGTTACTGTAATGCCTTAAGCAACCCTCCAGGACAAATACTAAAAAGGATAAACCCTGAGCAATGGCTCCAGCAGATCAAGGGGGATTTTGTTTTCCCTGGACCCTGAGCCTCTCACACCTGCAGTCAGGCTGCTCCCCAAGTTATACAAACACTCCTGTTTTGCACCTCCTGAACTGTGTGTGCTATGAGGGGTGCTGTTAAACAAGTGGTGCTACCGTCCACTACTCTGCTACCTAAACCCAGTTACTCCCCAGCTCTGTAACTCCCCAAGAGATCTGACAAGGAAAATAAAACAAGCCTGGCATGCACTCAGCTATGTTAGTCAACCTACATAATTCCCTAGCTTTGGTATCAGGCACCATGCAGCTCCCACTCACCTCAGTAGGAGGGAACTGGCCCTGTGCATTGCCCAATTTATCAACATGATACATGAAGTCTGTCTGGAAGATAAACAAGGGGACATATTGCGGTGACATATGAACTCTTTTCAAGTTGTGCATCCTAGGAGACAGATTACATGATGAACATGTGCAGTATGCCTTTTCCAGCTCGTGCTTTTGAGCTGAACTGTAATATCCTTCCTGAGGACATGCTGCATTTTATCCCAGGGATAAAGCTGGCTTCCCTTTCTGGGGGAGCCTCTCAGAATTCAGTTTCTCGGGGTACTTGACAAGTGCCCAATGAGAAGAAATTTATAACCCTTTTTCTGATGAGATTATGCGTTGTCTTTCTGTTTAGGGAGAGGTGAAGAAAATTCCTATTCAGAGAAATACAAATTAAAAAGGAACAAGACCTATCGTGTAAAAATGTTCCTATGTCTCTGTCCCTGCCTGCCTCTTACCACAGCTGATTGCAAAGGCTGTTTGAATCCACCTCCTTCCACACTTCCTCTCTAAATCACCATCACTTGAAAGAGAAACAAGAGCAGCCAACACACAGTAATTTTTAAAAGGCATTAGGAGTAATATTGTGACAAACAAGTCAGCAGCAATTCAACACCTCCAAACACAGAATGGCAGAAGTGTGCTCATCAAAGCACAGGCACAGAAGCCTAAAGGACACACAAAGACATCATCACCAGCTGAATTGGTATGGGGACCTTTCACTCCTTCTGACTTTGAAAATCTCCCTCTTTAAATGTAGCTGATGTTAGAGTTATTATTATATCTGCATATACCTGAACCACAGTATTTTGAAAACAGCTTACCTAGAGGTAGTAATCTTTTAATAATATCTTTTCTCCTCTTCTCACAGATAAGTTGCCATGCTCAAAATTCATTACAAACATTGATGTAAAGCTTGAGTCACCTGGCTGGATAAAACAGGTTGGCATAGAAGATTTTAAGAGAGATGTTCACAAAAAAAAAAAAAAAAAAAAAAAAAAAAAAAAGGCTTTTAAAAATGTATTAATATATGTGGAATATATATATAAATCAGATAGCTGTGCTAACAAAAAGGCTGGCACTAGCTATGAACTTAGATTATGCCAAATCATTAAGTAGAATTCAAATATTAGATGCTGTAATCCTTACATCAATCCTTACACTTTCCTTACATCACTTACTCCAAGCCTACACTGAGCTTGCACCTGACCTGGTCTGGTCTAGGAACAGGCAGAAGCCCATGTTCTGAGACTATCAAGATGCTGGAGAGAGAATTGTTATCAGGGACTGCAGCAATATGACAAGAGATAATGGGTTTAAACTTAAACAGGGCAAGTTCAGGTTAGATATAAGGAAGTTCAGTACTGTAAGGATGGTGAGGCACTCAAATGGGTTACCCAAAGAAGTGATAAATGTTCCATCCCTGATAGTGTTCAGGGTTAGGTTGGACAGAGCCTTAGGTGACATGGTCTAGTATGGGGCATTCCTGCCCATGGCTGGGAGTCTGGAACTAGGTAGTCTTAAAGTCCTTTCCAACCCTCATCATTCTATGATTCTATGACCAACTCACATCAGTACATTCACATTGCCTACAGCTCCTTTGCACCCTGGTGCTTCCCAGTGCTAGGGACTTTCTAAGAAGGATGATTAGGCTGCTGGCTCAAAGTCACTCAAACAGTAGGTCAGCTAGATGCTATCATTGGGGGCAGAATATGCAGGCCTGCTCATGTGGAATATCCTTGATCTTAAATACAGTTCACCCCCTCAACCATTTGCCATGGTTTAAATCCAGTCAGGCAGACAGTTTTGGTCGCTCACTCACCCCTCTTGCTTCCCGCCGCTCCCAAAGGGATGGGAAGGAGAATTGAAAGAATGCAACTCCCACAGGTTGAGATAAGAACAGTTCAGTAACTAAGGTATAACACAAACCACTACTGCTACCACCAATAATAATAATG
>JASSUY010028896.1:0-37845 GCA_032466535.1 Forpus xanthops
TGCTCTGAATCTCATCTCTGCCCAACCTGTAGCTGTGCCTGGGATTGCTCTGACCCAGATGTAGGATCTTGCACTTGGCATAGTTAAACTTCATCAGGTTGGCATCAGCCCACGTCACAATATCTTTAGGTTAAAAACATTTATTATGTTCAGTTTTCACATGGTGTGAAATTAAGTCATACAGTTTGCCCCCTTCACCTGCATTAGCTGAAAGATATTACAAATACTTGGATTTGCAGAAAGGGAAGCTTTTGATCTCTTTCCCTTTCCTTGGCATCTGCAGCTCAAGACTTTTGAGCTACTCCCTAGACTTCTGTCTGAGAATAAAACATTTATGTTTGTTGCAAATTTCATCACCCTTGTAAGAAAGTGAAACATTCCAGTCTCTTTAAAATGTTTAACATTCGAAACTGCTAGTGATACTATGCATGAGTTTTGTACAGTGTCTGAAATGTGGGAGGTGCATTACAGAATAAACATCAATAAAGTTTCTACACCAAAAGTAATTGGAAAAATACTGCATGAGAAGGCAAAGATTGCTAGGGAAGGATCATGACTTTTTGTCAGTGATGAGAGTCTTGACTGGCAAATTAGTGTAACTATATTAAATGGTAATGTATTCTTTTCTGATGGACTTAATTTTGCAGTGCTGCTCATACATGTACTTTTTTGGGGT
This sequence comes from Forpus xanthops, assembly GCA_032466535.1. Taxonomy (NCBI): domain Eukaryota; kingdom Metazoa; phylum Chordata; class Aves; order Psittaciformes; family Psittacidae; genus Forpus; species Forpus xanthops. The sequence continues at coordinate 677 of JASSUY010028896.1, forward strand.
ATACGTAAAGTAGGTCACCAGTTTTTGTGAGAACTGCACAAAGAACCTGAGCCTGGGGAAAGTGGGATAATAATGAAAGTGAAGAAAATGAGGTTTATGAGATAAAGCGAGGGAAAGGAACTTTTTAGTCTAAAAAAGGAAAAGCTGAGTAAGATAAAAATGAGAACATAAAAATTTTTCTAAGATGAGCAGTATTAAGTTGTCCTTCCACTGGACATGGGGAATTTGGTTTAATTTACAGAGAAGAAAACTGGAGTTTGATGTGAGGAAAGATTTTTCTGGCTATACAGGCTTCAAAATGCTGGAGTATTCAAAGAGGCTGAGAAACGTCCCTCAGCAGTGTTGGAACAGACACCTGCCAGGATGTGCTAGGTCTGTTCTTTCACTTGTGGGTATACCCAGATCATAACGCTGAACCTGTCTAGACTGTGCTAAGTCAGTTTAATGTATTTTCCGAGTGTTTCAGATAAGAGAACTGACTGGCATGCACACGATTTCTTACTTCAGTTCCTATGCAGCAAGCAGGAAATGTCTCCACTTTGTGCAAATGGCAAAAGTGCCAGCTTTTGTTAAAATGAGACTGTCAGGATAAGGGTTTTGTAAAGTTTTCTCCATTTATACTGCTGTAAGTTGCTTTCATTTAAATCTCTGGGTAAAAGTGAGCTTGCTGAAAGCAGCTCTGTATTTGATTTACATCATTTGGCTTTTAAAATGATATATGCTTTGTATACATTGCAAATGATTATGAGATTTCTGCTCTGTATATGAGGAAAAGCCTAATCTGATACATTTGGCTCTTTCCCTGGACTTTGAGCATGTAATAATCATAATTTCCTTTTCTCCTTTAAATCTGTGTGTACGTAATTTAGGTTAATATAGAAAAGTATTTCTCTCCTTCATTTATCTCACACTCAGGACAATATTTTTCTGATTCACTTTACTGAGGACTTTAAAAACATGCATTTTCCTGTTTGCAGGAAGCTCTTGAGTCCCAGACTGCTTTTGGTGTCTCAAACCTGCATTTCAAGAAACACTGCAAGAGATAATTATTCAATAATAATTATATATTTAGTGTTCAGGAATTCGGGATAAAAAATAGTCAGTTTTTTTTCAAAGGGGTTAGATTTGATCCCTTCCTGGGATTGAACAGAAAGTAAGTTTTCTATTTAAGCTTCATTTAACTTAGGCTGAATTATTATAATGCATACATAAGATCTTGTTAAAGTTCTTTAGAAGTTTGCAGAAGTAGAATGAATGAAATTTCTGGAGACTGGCCTGGTGTTTCTTCAGAGCATACCTTTGAGTAAAGATGGCTTTAGGAACACCGAGAATGTAACACAGTTTAGGCTTACCTTCTCTCAAGCTCTGGCAGCCTCAGAGCAAAATTAGACAAGATCAAGAAAATGTCCTTGTCCTCCCACTGTCTCTCAAAGTTTAATCTTTCAGCTCTGTAAGGGACTTTAGAGCCTGGCCTTGGTCACTATGGAGACTTTGGGGTTTGTCACCCATATAAAGTGACACACTCAAGTGCTGTTTGGCATTTCTCTTTTTCAAAACCTGAAAGATTAAAATCCTGATAATTTCCACCATTCCAGAAGAAACGTCCCCAAGATGCACTTTTCTGGAAGCTGGGAAAGTTTGGTGGAGAAGGCACACTGCATACTTTCTGTCTTGTTACGCTCCTTTTTGTAATCATCAGTTACTGACTGTGATTCTGAGAGATGAGGCACTGAGGTCAGATGTGTGACCTGACCCACTGCCACTTACGTTACAAAGTTCAAGTGCTCTTTTCTGACTGAAATGTCATTTTCCCAGCTGACAGGAGGTGAGTCTCTTCATCTTTAAATTCTAGAAATGAGCCTGCTTTACAAGGTAGATAATATCTGAAAACCATGAGACTGACAAATATGCCTTTAGACCTGGTGTTGCAGATTGCCAGGTTGCCAGGTTACAGAAGGTAAAATCCAGGTGGCACTAATGGCATTGGGCCCATTAGTTTTTCCCTCTTGTATGCCTGATATGATGGGAAAAGATCTTGATGTCTTAAAAAAAGTTCCTAGTTTTTTTACAGTTAATATTTTTAGGATATGTGTTTTTCCAGACCTCATTTGTGCAGTTACCGTTCTAATTATTGTTAAATGCAGTCAGAAACTGGCAATAAACATGACTGTACTGAAAGTTTGTTTCAAGAACCCTCATAGAAACTTCTTGGTTCATTCAACAATCAAATGAGCAGGTTGACTAGCAATAAATCACACTTTCTAAGTGACAGTTGAGTATCTTTTATTTGCAATGATATATCATTGGGCAAGAGTAAAAGATATCACAGGATTGCATTTAAATGATATACGGAATGATTAATAATGGCTGAAATTTGGAGCTCCTCACTGGGTTTTTAATTCTACTTTAATGGAAGTTTGCCTGAATCAGCATCAAGTAACAACTGATTCTGAAACTCAAAATGTGACCCAGTAATACCACTTACGTTGTGCTCTAAACTTTCAAAGTTCTTCTGTGGGTCAAAGCTTGAACACAAAGGGGCTATTGAAGTGAGCATGATTTGGTCAATTAACCTGTTAAATCTTTGTGTGCAAGGCAGTCAGAGGCCCACTGTGGTTTTGGAGAGGGTTTACTCAGATCCAGCAATTTACAATGCATTAAGAATCCCATAGAGGTTTTATCCAAGTAAGGGACTTGTTGGACGCCTGCTCCTCATGGAATAAGAAATCACATGGTACTTTTTCAATTGGAAAAACATATTAACATGTCTGGTGCTCCAGCTGGAGAGAATAGAGTCATATTGATATATGATAAATTGCATATAATACTTGTATTCATACTATTTGTGAAATATTTTTTCCTCTCCAGTTGAAACCACAATGACACATAGAAAGGGTTCTTTATAATGCACCATCCTTGCAGACTGGAGGAATATTAAGGACTAATTAAAAGCATAAGTCACCAAAGTTGTTTATAATACAAACTGGGCCTGATTTCATGCAGGATTTATTAGGGGCAGCCAAGGTTGTAGTAGAGATACAAAAAGGCTGAAGAGCTGCTATATTTAGATAAAAAACCCTATACGCTTAAGCCAAGAATCCCACAGAGAAGAGATGAAGGGTCAAAGTGACAAAGGCAATAGGAACTGTTGCTGCATTTCCATCACATTGAAGGCTTCTCTGAGGTGACTTACTGGAGCAAGCTAAGCAGGATTTGGTTTGAGTCAGTTATCTTGAATTGGCCATCATGCTGATTCTTTCTCCTGATGCTCCCACTCTGAACGTAGCCTGTATTTATAGCTGCTGGAGGCTAGTTCCTGTGAAAGCACTAGAGGTAGGGCAGTGGTGGGGAAATCACTCATATTGCTCAATATGGACCGGGACCGATGTTGACTAGGAAGAGAACTGAATGTTTCTGCCCAAATCAGGTGAAGAAATATGTAGACATATCCTTTGTTTGAATTATAGCAGCAGACCTACTTTTTCCCCTTCAAAAATCAGCATGACATGATAAGGTTTGTTTTTAATAACTAACCCTTTTGATATCCTTGCTGTGTTGTGGTTCTGAGCAATTACCATGCTGCTTTTCCCTTCATCCAAAGCTTTCTAGAGGCTGATAGCAGCTTCACATATTAATTCCTAGCACCATCCCTGCAGCCAGCTGTGTCATCACAATTGCTCAGCCATTCGACTCACTGTGGTTACTGGTTTGATGAATTACAATCAGGATTTTGATCTCAGAGCAGCTTTGCAATAGCAATGAATGCTGAGCATGACAAATGATATCTTCCTGAACCCACGTTTGGCTAACCATGAGAATTTCATCTTACTCAACCACTATATAGCTTTCTATCTTGTTAATCACAGCTCTTTGATGAGAGGATTATAGCCAATTGTTGATGTCCCCGGAACAAGTACCAGAACTGCAATTTACTGTACTTTTAAGTCCAACCTTAGATTTTTATTCTAAATCTGATGTTTTCTCCTTTCATAGAGCCATTTTTTGAAGAAACATGTATAGGCTTGTTTCTGTGTTGCCTTTTGTTGTTTTGGGCTTTGCTTTTGGAAATGCAGCTGTTGCTTTACATAATTTAGTTAAAATTAACAGCTGATTCCTAGCCTGTTTCATTACAACTCACTACTGCTGGGACTTGAGGTTTGGCATTGCACGTCACGTAGTCAAGTTTGCAATCCTTAATTTACAGCTGCTGCTTACAAAAACACAATGGGCATTTGGTGAGGTCCTCTTCATCATTCATTGACATACACAATAGATGCAGATCTTTAATTTTTCATGGAGAAGATAAAACTTTGGGAATTCTGACATAATTTGAGAGCTATCAAATCTGCAAAGTCTGGAGATCTCATAGGTGGCAAGGGTGAACCTTTTAAATACTGAAGCAGGATCTATGCAGTAGAAAATAACAATGAAGTTCTCCCGCTGTTCTCTGTGGACAGTACCCATCAGTTTGAGAGCTCCCTTAGGCATGCCTCCTCTTCTTCAATTCTGTGCTTTCCTAACAAAAGAGTAGATTATGTGGATTAGATTGGCAAAGCTGCCATTATTTCTTCAGGTAAGTGCAAATTTACTCTGTTTAGGAAGTTATTAGCATTTCTGCTTGATATTTATAGTCTAATTTTATGCAGTGTAGAAGACAGAAGAGAGTGCTTTGAAACCCAGCTCCACAACTACAGCATGTATTTGTTGACATGGTATATTCTCTTCTGTGGCTCTTGAAGATCTTTCTGACAAGTGACGTTCACAAAGATGATACATTATTTTTGACTGTAGTTAATTCAGACTTTTCAATTGCAGAGCTATACCATTCAGCTTGTGGATTGTGGGGATCAAGGTGAAGTTTCTGAACTGTGCCTGCAAAACAACGTCAGCTGTTACTGCAACACTTATTACTGCCGCAGCTAATAAGTGTTGGATGCGGCATGGGAGCTGTGGGAATGATGGGGTCTGCATGTAAATTTTCCACTGTTTTTTCCAACACAGAGTATCCAGTTTAGAGTTCAAGTGGAGTCATTTCTGAACCATAAACAATGATGCATACTGAAAAGCTGAGCTTTTCTTTTACATAAAAAACCTGTTCTACTTCAAAGGGTTTATTTAAAGCTGGGAATCAAATGGCATAGCTGTTGCAGCCTGCAGCTTAGCTCTGTCTCTTTCTTTCTTTGTCTTTCTCTGTCTCTGTTCCTGTGAGGAAATTAACTCTTACTTTGCTGTAGACAAAACACAGCTTATATAGTGTTTGTGACATAATGAGGGGAACAGCTAAGTACTTTGTTATTTTGTGGTCAGCTCAGCAAATGATTACAGAAAAGTTTTACAAGAGGGAACAGGTTGCATGAGCAAACAACACAGTTGGGTAGAGAAGATCATCTGGATCTACACATATTGAACCTCTTCTCCAGAAGACTAAGACCTGCTGCATTCTGCTTCCCCTGCATCCTGTCTTCTCATCCTTCCATTCAGGTTGCTTTCCAACCTGCTTGTGCCAGAGTTCTGTTTCGGGGAGCTTGCTCACCTGATTTCTCCATCTCCTCCTAATTGTTTCTGCCCAGGAATGGTGGGAGAATTTGTATCAGTAGTTTTACTTGTGCAGCTTTAGTGAATGGGATTGGTGGAGGAATTCCTTTAATGTGAGAGAGAATCTTTAATTGTTTGACCTGTGCAGAGCCCAGTAAAGAGCCTGGACCAGCTAGGAGGTAGTCATTACTTGTTATTTGTCTGTAGCATTCTCTCCCTTTGCTCTTTATTCTTTAGACATGCATTGTGTGCAGTGTGTCAGAGTAAATCAGAAAATGCAATTCTGATGCCCTAGCAGCTGCCTCCTACACCAGTTGTCATGTTAATATTTCTGATCTATTGGGTATGCAGATCAGAAGTGTAATGATGGCTGGCATGTTACATGTTTTTGACTGCTCCTTACTCTTTTACACACTTTGCTGATGCTCTTAGTGTCACTTCATTGTACTATGCTCTTTCTTCTCAGACATACACGTCCTGCAGGCAGCAGCAACATCCTGATCCCTGCACTTGTTTGTGGGCAGTAAAAGAAGATGCAGGTAGTTTTTGGCACATTTTATCCCAGGAAATGCTTGTTCTGAGTTTTTTTTGATTCTTCTTATCCATGTTGTACTGTAAGCAGCACAATCAGCCTCTTAATGTTCAGTTAGCCTTATGAAAGGACAGCCTTTTGTTCCACCTTGCCTTTTCATCTAAATTTCATATCAGATTGAGCTTTTAGGACACAATGCAAAATCTGGCCTCTAATTTCTGTTAAGATTATGAATTTGGAAGTCAACTGGAAGTTCTGCTGAGGGACAATAGGGCAGAACAAAATGATCTTTGCTTTGCTGTCATGGTAATGGCAGTGAAGTGCTGATAAGTAGCAATTCTGAAGCCAGCCTAAGGATTTTAATGAAGAAAGAATTATATTCTCATATAATACAATGGGTTGCAAATGGAAAATGTTCATTACGTTCTAGAAGATTTGGGAACCATGGCTACAGAACTGTTGCCTGAATTATGTTACACGCAGTAGGGCATTTATGCAAGGGATGACCCCAAAGTTGTGTTGGGTTTTTTAATTATGTGTGTATATATATGTTGCTTTTTCAGTTTTGTCTTCTGTTCTTGTAGCATCAGCTCTGTCTTCTTTCAGCCCATGAGCTGTCCTTTGTGGTCTTTGACAGCAGTAAGCTGTGTTTGTGCATTAAATCAAGAAACAGCACATAGACAAATTTTGTTCTTGTTTTAGTCAGAGTGCTGTTTTAAGTAGATTTAATTTAAGGCAACTTTCAACAGGTGTTATAAGGTGGAGTCCTGCTGGAGGGCTGGCTCCAGTCCTTGGCTCTCATAAAGCCACCGTGGGTGAGGCACTTGCTGATCTGGGCTCCCTCCTTGTTAAACAGCGGTGCTGCTCTCCTAGTACACAGAGGCATGGGGACACTTTCCTTTTGCTTCTGAGGATTTTGGATTCTACCACATTGAGTCTTTTCAGAGATAAATGAATCTGTGCTTGGCATCATTCCAAATTAAACCTTGTTACCTTGGTAATTTCTGAATCATGCTGCTGGTGTATTTTCTGTTATGATCACTATTCTTCTAAAGCACACTGATGATTGATCAAACCTTGTTACCCCTTGGTTTTTTGATACCTTTTAGTTTCATCTGTCATTATTGCCTGCTTTTTACTACTTTAATTCGCTGCATGGTGTGTAATAGCACTGAAGCTGTAATCCTTGCATTTACTGGATTTTTTCCAACTTGATTATATGTTTCTGCCTGTTGGCAAACCCTCTTTTCAAATACTGTCAGCCATTTCACTGTATCAACAGCAATAACCTCTACTGCCAAGCCTCCTGACTCCAGTAGTTGAAGTATGATTCAAATTTGCTGCTTCCATTATTTACATTACTTCACGGGAAAATTTCATATTGAATTCCACATTTTGAAATCATGCTCCAAAGCACTGAATACTTTTGCTCTTCTCTTTTTCCTCCTGGCAAGGATTATCTTCTGCAGATGACTTTTGTTGAGTAACGTCCATATGCAAAGCCAGCCCTCTAGAATAGTCCCTACTTTGCATTCCTCCGTTACACACATTCTTTCATTACACCAGTGTAAGTGTCAGTTAAACTCCCACACATCTCCAGCAGTGGAATACTTGCTATCAACTTCAGTGCTTAAGGGAAATTGTCTTGATTCGTGCGATTAGTAAATGACATGGTGCTCTTTACCTCAAGACTGTTGTTTGAATTAAGCCTGGCTTATTAGTAGCAGCAAGTAAATTGCCATCTATAAACTCACCCAGCCCCTGTGGAAATCTGTTGTAAATTACTTTTATTAGCAGAAAGGAGGACAAGGGATGAAACATCATTTTGTACACTGCCTATGACAGAACTCTTATGTAGAAGTTGGAATTGCCACACTTCCTGTGGAACACAGGGGTTCTTTTGTTCAGTGGTGTAGGAAAAAGGATTGTAAGGAGTTTCTACTATACTTCACACTGCAAACTTTGGAAGCAGATCTATATCTTTGTGTGTCAAGTTTCTTCATCTGCATCTGTTCTTAGCTCTCACATAAGATTGATCAGGCACTAGGATTGAATCCACTTTAGAGAAGTGGGACAAGGTTTAGTAAATAAATTAATGAATTAATTAGAAAGTCATGGTGCACAAATTAAACATTCTCGCAGAGCTGCAGTATTTGTATACCGCATCTTCAAAGCTGGGGTAATTTGCTCACTGGACTATGACACAGTATTGAGTTTCCATGTTTTAGAGTTTCAGTGATGCAAAAGAGAAGGCCTTTTTCACTAGATTTTATTCTGTCAGTGTGTTTGCTTTACCATCAACACTCTGAGATGTGATCTTTGTGCCAAAAGAGCCAGCACACCACCTCACTTATTTGTGCCTGGGAAGACTGGGCTATTGGTTATAAAATGGAGAGTGTAATGTTTAAAAGCTCTCAGTTTGCTTATGAAAAAGCAGATGTTCTTCTCGCAGTACTGGGTCCAGAGATGACAGCAGTCTACTAGTGCTACCAGCTAATGGACATTCCCTGTTCTTTTGTTGCTGGAGTTTTGGAGTGGACAAAGCCCTTTTGGAACATAAAGCAGTAGGGTGCTGGAGTCAGACTGTGGCAGAAGGCCTCTGGGTCACTGAGGGTACTTTTCCTTACAGGCAAGCAATGCAAGTAGCACTGTGGCTGTTTAGGTCATCCCTGCACTGAGGTTTTTCACAGTCTAACACCAGGCACCTGACTAGTGATTATGTGGCTGAAGGCTCCTGTAGAGTCTGTGGGACACTTATAGCTTCCTTGACAACACAGGCACTGAGGCTGCTGGCTTAGGCACCCGAGTTGGATGCCTTAAGCTAAATAGTGAAACTAGCCTCTCTAGCCCAGTGTCTAGTCCAACCACAGAACAGAAGTTTACCATGGCTATGAACTAAAAGATGCATCTCCATCTGTTTCTGAGTGCTGAACACATACCAGCATTCTGAATGCATGGTGGAAGTCATCAAAAGATAAGTATTAACACATCTTCAGTGTCCACGAACATTAAATTAACAGAGCTTCAACATCCTGAAACTGTAAGCTTCTGTCAATCTCTTCCAGCCAACCACATCCTTTTTGGGGGGTTGGCTGGTGTCACTGAGAGCGATCTCTATGTCTTCCCCCTCCTTTCTGGATACCCCACCGGAGGAGGAAGGCCATGGTGTCAAACAATCTCATGTTTAACTATAGAATACTTTTTCTTCTTTTGCCTTTCTACTATTGATTAATTAAGAACTTGTGCAAACAGGAACACCTGAGGTGGGAGGACTAAACATACGAAACCTCATACGTTTACACACTGTGCTACAGCCCAGATTCTGCTGCTGTGCAGTATCCCTCTCTGGAGTACTGGGAAACGCAGTGAGGAAGAGGATGAGGTTGCTCGCCATGTATGTTGCTTGAGCAAGAATGGGTGCTGAAGTCAGAGGCAGAATCCCAGGACCTGATACATCATGGTGTATTGTTAGCTGTGTTTGTTTTGAGGGGGGTGAGGGGGTGGTGTGGTAATTTTTCTTCTAGGTTTTTGTCTCTCTATTTAATTATCCTTTTCATTACTGATTTCCTGACTTAATCTGAATGTGCATAAATCTCCACCATAGATTTATCATCTCTATAGAAAGCGCTTTCAGAGTGGTTGTGCAGCTTCCCAGAAAAGGGACAGTGTTGGCAAATGAAGCTTTCAGATTCAACAATAAGCCTACTATTATGCTGATTTTTGCCAAACTTTCCCTCACTTCTTTCCCATTTACTACAAGAGCGAGCTCAAGGCTTCTTTTTGTCTGTTTTCGAACTTCAGTCATTCTTAAGTGTTTACCACCCTGCTCAAGTCCACTCACTCTCAAACATCAGACACCATGAAATACTGCTGCATTGCTTCTGGAATCAGAAGACACTCAGGTTCTTCTTGTTTCATTGAAGGTTCTAAACAGCCTGTTTGCCAGTCTTCAAAAATGAAAATCTTTCTTGAATAGTGTGCTTTGACTGTCGCAGTTGTTTGAGGACATTTTGTTTTTTAACCAAATGTAAAATCTCAGAGCAGCAGTTGAAATTATCTTCAATATAAATAATCTCATTGCAAAACAGATTTCTGTTTATATAGTATGTAGTCTGCATGCCCATAACCATTTAATCAAATTCAGGCCTTGTCTGAGCAAACATAATGGCCATTAACTTATGTGTGAGTTGTGAATTATCCTGTCTGAATTTGGCTTTCAGAGCCAAAAAAAGCTGTCTTCCTTGACTCCTTTGCTTGGGATTACACATGTAAATGCAAGGGCTTTTTCTAATATATTTCTGAATGTTGAATACAGCTTTCTGATGATAACATGTAGCGAGACAGCTGCTCGAGGTTTTTGGTCTATTGTGCCTGACTGTCAGAACCTTTACAGTTATCATGAATCTTTTTCTTCTTTCCGTGTTGATATTCTGCATAATGCTCTCTATGACTCCACACAAGTCCCTTGAAAGGATCTTCTGTCTTTTCTTTGCTTGGCAGCTTTCTCCTAAGCCAAGCATGTAAACATCTATCTCCTGAAGACATATCCCTGTTAATCACTTGTGCTGCTTCTCTTTGAACTTTTTTCTGTTGACATTGCAGTTTTTAACTGCAGTTAACAAAAGCCAGGATAAAATGTTATTATCAGTCCTTCTCCTGGCTTAGAAGAGCCATGTTACGTTTATGCCCCAGATTAGCAACTGCTGTACAACACAAGCTATGTAATTTGCTGTTTTCCATATCTTCACCCTCAGATCTGTTGCCAGACCACTGTGACTATACCAGTTTATTTCCAAATTCCTGTGTTGAATCAATTTCCCCCTCTGGCAAGCCAGAAACAGTTTTGTGCCAGGGGAATTTCAACTGATTTAATTTGTTGCCAATTAACAAACTTTAATCACTGATTCTGGTATTGAAACCAACAAACAATGCGTGCTTAGGGAGTCGCACCTCAGCTCCCTTCCAGATGCCTCTCCTCCCTGCTCCGTGGTCTCCAGTCCTATCACTGCACATGGCACCCAGTCCCTTTGGGGACCCAATGGGCCTCACCAGATAGGTGAGGTGAGGCTTTGTGGCTAATGCATCGGGCAGGACTTGGAAGAGCTGTATTATTTCTGCAGCTAGGAAGTTTTGTGCACTGTTTGTTTCTGTGCTGCTGTTTCTTATCTGTAGGGCATGAAAAAAAGCATTGACCTGCTTTGGGCAGTACTGTGAAACTGATTGCCGAGAAGCAGTCCAAGAGGACATGGTGTTACTGACATAACTGAAGCCTGGGAGTCTGGCAGTCCTGTGGGAACAGTAGGTGTTTGAAGAAGGAAGGAGATGAGAACAATTGCATTGGGATATATTTTATTACTTTGCCTTCAGTTGGTTTTTCTTCTGTCTCTAGCCCAATAGCAGTTAAGTGGCACCAGACATAACCCCATATCTGTGTGGCAGTGTGCTCTTTCCCTTCAGAAACAATGAATTTACAACAGTCGCGTTGTGACATCCCTCTGGATTACTGCAGCTCATTATCTTATGTTGGAGTATGACATGTCAGTTTTCAAGGTCCTTTTCAGGACAGGTCACCAGCTGCTGGAGCATCAATGTCAACTAGATCTCAGTTCAAAAACCCTTGGGGGGGGAGGGGAGAGGGGGAAGGACGGAGGTATTTTTAGCCCAGATAATTTCAATAGTCTGGTCTGCAGGGAACTTTCACAGAGTAGGAATAACAGATCACAGTGCACGGATAGAGGCGAGGGAGTTGCAAGAGGGCAAGAAATCATTAAGGCACTTTTACTGCCAAAGGTCCTGCATTGTGCAGCTACACCCGGAGTATCTCATAATCTTTGCCGTATACACTGAGGTTTGGAAATTCCTTTCTTCTCTGTGATCACATCAGAAATACAACCATATTGTGTTCTGAGAACTTAATGCAAAATCCAAAGCCAGTGCTCTGACCAGGCCACCTCACTTCTGATACAGTGCAAAGGTTCCAGCTGGGATGTCTAATTGTTGCTGATTATCACTTTACATTTATCAGTGAATAACCTCTGCAGAGGAACTGAACATTGCAACATGTGTTGGCCATAAGGTTCATACTGCTATTTGGCATAAACAGGAGATGAGATCTAAACTCCGGGCAGCTGGTGTCCTCTTTATGAAAATGTAGGCTCAATGTACAGCCAAATATATTGCAAGTCAGCATGGATTTGCACATTTGCTGCAAAAATTATGAAGCTGGTGGAGTAATGCTAAAACTCCTTCCATACCAATGTCGAATCTGTGCACCTTGTCTGGAGATCGACTTCTAGATACTGGCCCTTTGTTCCTTACGAAAACATTGGCAGATGTTGCATCAGTCTGTACGAAGGGCTCCTGTTTCCTGAAGTTTTGTTTGAGGCAGTCATTCATGATCTTCTCTGCAGAATATTCATGATCCCTTCTATGTTCCCATTCCAGCCTCTGCGTTCAGTTGCTGTGGATGGCAGTTTCCTTGTGCCAGCTTTTGCATGCACCTGCAGGCTTCCCAAAACTGTTATTCCTTCTATATTTGTGTACAGCTCAGCCTAGTACTTGTGTTTAGTACCTAAGACAAGTCATCCTCAAAACTGTCCAAATTACACCATTTGTCACCAACAGTGGTGGATAAAAAAGCCACAGACAGAAATTAATGTCAGTGTACAGAGGGTACAAGGACTTTAGTGGAAAATATATAGAAGTAGACCACTTAATTTTTGTTTAGCTTTCTGAGTAAATTTATACTTCATCTTAAATAATTAAGTTGCTGTGTTTTAAAAAGTCAAAAGTAAAGACACAGAATGAAGTTGCAGCTCAGGTTTTTCTTCCCACTATGCTGTCACACAAAAACCTAAGCTATTTCTGGCTGTTCTTATTTTTAGATTGTTCTTCATATACCATCTACTGTCATTGAAATTAATAAGAAAATAAAAGGAGTGACCTTTGTCTGAGCACATACAGTTTATGCATGAGCTAAACAGCAGGATCCTTTCTCATTCTTCTTTTCCCCACATTCTCTTTCTCCCTGCTGTCCCCCATCCAGATATAATCTGTAAAGCTTTTAAGGCCTTTCATCCTATGTGTTTCCACTGTGTTTCTTTAAATGAGTCTCAGGTCCATGATTCACGTCTATTCTCTTGTACTAAAAGGTCAGCAGCACCCTTGTTTTATGAATATAATGCACTGTTCTCTCGAACTTCAGAATCGTTTCCAGAACTCCCAGCCAAAATACAGCTCAGGTTGTGGATAAACACCAGCAATGCTATAAAGAGCACTCTTGGAACACAAATATAAGCATAGACATTCAAAGTTACATTGTTCGAGGCAAACTAACATTTACTGAAGACCTGAATAGTTTGGAAGACGTGATTCCAAGTAAAATGTTAATTCTGAACCTGTGGCTTCACCATAACTTGACTATAATTCATGCCCAGATTTCTGCCGTAGGTGGATGTGTCCATTCAACAGATACCCATCCCATGAAGCCACTGGAGCTGAATAGAGTAGAAACTGCCCGGCAAGGTTCACTTTGGTACCCCCATCAGTTAACTGTGTGTCTATCACACTGAGGTGGTTCTCTGATGGCCCACCTGCCTGCCATGAGGAAATGCTGCTGGCTCTGTTGGCTGTGGACTTGGTGTAAATCTCACCATGAATTGTTTTCTGTGCTGCAGTTTGTGAATCCTTGATTGGAAGTAATAAGAACTGAGTGCTGCCTTTGACCTGTGTTTGAAGGTGAAGAAGTCAGTTTTCTGGCTGAAGGTGTGGAGTTCACATAGAGGTGCATTATGACCAGCAGAGTCATCTTTGCGTTAGCAGGAAAAGAGGTATGCAGTGATTTTGATAGGAAATGCTATTTTCCAGGCCTTGTGGCTCTCCAGAATGAGAACTGACATGTGGTGAAGGGAACGCCGATTGATGGTGTGAGACACAAATACTGATAGTAAATCCAGATTACAGTTATTTATGGAAAATGTGCTAATTTTTTGTAGTTCAAAGTGTGTGGTTGTACCTCTACATTCTAGCGTTTAAGTGGATAGGTATTTATTGCTCCTTTAGCTTTTTGTTAACCGTGCCTATGTATTTTTTTTTTTGGAGTTTTTCGGTCGTATTTTAAAACATTGATTACTGAAAACGTCATCAGTACGTTTTTATGTTCTGGTTGCTTGCCACGAGTAGGAAGACTCATATGTTAGCGATGATTTATGTTGCCTGTTTCCTCTTGCTTACTGAGGAGTTCTTGAACATGAGCACTACTGGCGTCGCTGCACGTCCCGGGCACCCATCTGTAAGTGGTAAGAGGGGAACACATAGGCTATGCTACCGCTGCAGGAAGTGCTTTCTCCTCCCGGCACCCGTGAAGCGGACGCTACGCGCTGCGCTGTCGGAGCCCTGCTTCGGCCACGTCCCGGTCCCGGTCCCGGTCCCGGTCCAGGTCCAGGTCCAGGTCCAGGTCCCGGCGGAGCGCACGGGGCTGCGGGCGTGGGACGCGACACCGCCGCCCTTACAGCGACAGGGACCCTCTGCGCCATTCCTGAGGCGGGCCTGGGGCGGCGCGCGCGTACAGGGGCGGGGCGGGGCGCGGCGCGAGGCGAGGCGTGTCCTCACGAGCCGGCGGCAGTGCCATAGCTGCGGCTCACCGGCGGCTGCCGTGCTCCGTGGGCCCGCCGCTTCGGTACCGCCTTCTCTGCGGCCCGGCCGGTACTTGGTAAGGTACCGTCGTGCTCCCTCTTCGCTTCCTTTTTCTTCCGCTGCCTCAGGCGGCACCTGCGCGGGGCGGTGGGCCCGCCGGGAGTTCCCTGCCGAGGGGTGCCGGGCGGGCGGGGCGGTTGCTGTGGCGTTGCGCGGCTCCCGCCGGCTGCTCTAACGTTTCGGGTCCCAGTGCCGCGGCGGGAGCCCCTCCTGGTGATACGGGGACGGTAGCGGGGCCCGGCTGCGGCCGCTCGGACTCCGCCCGGAGTGCGCTGGGACCTTCTCCGCCAGCGCTCGGGAGCCGCTCCTCGCGGCTCCCCGTCCCCTGCTGCTCCGCCAGCCTCCCGGCGCCACCGGAGCAGAAAGTGGGCTGTGGTGTGCGAGGCTATTCAGTAACAGCCTTGGTCATAAATGATTAACTGCGCACCCGGGGAACGGGGAGCTGGGTCTTTCCGAACGCAGGCGTTTATCCCCGGCTGTCTTGGCGGCCAGACGCGCTGAGCCAGCGGTACGTTTGTTCCTGAAATGCCGCCTCACGTTTTCGCATGGGCTGTGAAACGCTGTTGCGAGTGCTGACATACCACAAGGTAGGGACGAAGGTTGCTGTGCCCTAGTTGCTGTTTCTGCACAAATCCCGACGTTTGAGGGTTTGTTTTGTCAGCACGAAGGTGAAAGACCGCTGAGGTGATAAGGGAAGTTTGGTTTTGTGTGTTTTTTTTTCAGTTTGAGGTCGCCCCCCCGGCGTGTGTGTGTGTGTACGTGTGGGATTTTTTTTTTTGGCATTCCTTTTTTACTGTGTATGAGACATTTAATCATTAGGCGTGGAATTCTTTGATAAGCAGCGGCAGCTGGCGGTATTCTTTTATTCCCTATTAGAATGCAATGCTTCCTTTGTTGAGCTGTAAACGAATAGTGTGGGCATCTTCCCCACCCTCAGCCTCATCATCCTGAGATGTGAATCACTCGTACCTGCGGATTTATTTTCTTTAGGAGAGCCGAGAGGCACCACAGCAAATCCATCTGTTTCATTCCAGGAGTTACTCCCCTGGACTGATTCAGTTGCTTCCAGCTTGAAAAATATGCTTCAAGGCAACTAATGATCTTCTGTGGGAATTCTTTTCTGTTAACTTTTAAATTTGGATTGCTGGTTTCTGTGTGATTCATCTTTCTTCCATTTCTTTGAGCTTCTGAAAGTCAGATTTTTCAAAATGTGATGATTCAAGAAAGGTGAACTGCAAACTTTCTATGCAGCAAAAGACTGCTGCATTCAGAATGTCAGGATTAACTAGGAATGTATTCGCACTGGCCATGAAAGAAATCCTGGGTGGTAACCTGTTGAATGCCACTAACTAGAGTCTTCAAGCTGCTGTGAGCAGGACGCTGTGCCCTTGCCACAGTTGTTCCTGTGAATGCGGTGACTCTGTAAATGCAGAATAATTTCCAGGTCAGAACAGGTTGATGCATTTGGTGAGGCACTATTACAACCTGCTGGAGCTGAACACTGCTGCTTGACTGAGTGCTCTCCTGCTAATTGTGTTATGGGGGTTGAAGGAGTTTGGCCTTTCAGGAGAACAACAGGATCTGTTAAATGTAATGAGACACTAATCAAGATAAGGTTTGTACTGTGTCAGGTGCTGTATAAACATGTAAGAAGGTAAGGTCGCAGCTTTGGGAAGTTTACGATGTAAGAAAGTGTTATGAGTAAAGATGAAGTAAATTAAGTACCCTTCAAAATGTCCTCAGGGTTATCCTGAAGTGAAGGGTCTGTTTCCACAGTCCTTATGCCCAGGTAGATGCCTGAGAAGAAACATGTGCGTTAGTTACTGGTTTGTCTGATATACTGTAATGAGCCTAATAATTGAACACAAGCATCTCCTAAGTATTTTCTGTGTTGAGGGAAGTTTTGTTCTGAATCTAGATCAGTTATTCTTGTTTAGTCCTTGCTCAAAGAAATGGAAATGAGTCTATGCCAGAATACCTTTCTGCCATTTCCTGAATTTTAGGGAAATTCCTGTCCAGTACTGAAATCAGTTTAGGCCTATTTTGAAGAGAAAGCATGACAACATTCTGGTGGCCTTCAGTGTGTTTTATATCTTCTCTGAGTTTTCTTCTGGCAATTGTGGAAATACCAAATCTGTGCCTGTCAGCAGCTGTAGTCAACCTGTGTTTGGTATTAACTTTCCCAGGCTATTACATTTGTGTTCCTTTTCTCCCACATACATTGCCTCTGTTGCCATTCTGGGAACTGCTTTTCCCAGTATGTTTTCAGGGCCTATGTCGTAGAGGTCTTTAGTCACTGTTAAGTAATGTTAGTCATGCAGAAAACAAAATCCTCTATCAGTTTCTCAAAACAATCTGGTGTGGTGCTTTACACATCTGAAGGAAAGGTCGAATTCCACTTTTCACTGCTTACTGGAGGATAAAAGTAAAGCTGTGTAACAATTTGGAGCAGAGGACGTAGGAACAATAAGGCTTTGCATAAAGACCAAGGGAAACAAACTAAGTAATAGTTAACTGTAAATTTTAGTTAACTTGTTGGTAATATTAGGGATTTTATTGACTTTGTTACACTGGGGAAATACGTCTCCTCTGTCCCCCATATTTTTCTACACTGTTCCGGTCCTACAGTTTCTCTCTTCTTCTTTCTCCTTTTTCTTCCTTTCTCATGTGCTTCACCAGCTTTCTCACTTTTTTGTGCTTCATGTACAAGAATGAGCAGTGCTGAGATAGTTAACTTTGATTGTGAACTGCTTTTATTTTAGTCTGGGCACCTTCCCTGCTAATAGTTGCTTGGAAGCAACACTTCATATCATTATTGTATCAAAGAATTTGGCCCTTGTCTGAGATTAGCAGGTGGCTGTGCAGTGTATGTCTCTTTGTACCGTTTGTTTCTGAGTCCCCTGACCTTCAAGAAGGTGGTACAATATTGTTATGCTTCTGCATTTGCAAGATATTCTTTATAGTCCTGAGGGCATCTGGAGGACTATGTTCATGTTTTAGAGTTTGAGATGATGGGTTTGTTACCTTGTATTACTTCCAATACGTATTTGAAAGAGGTGTAGTGGGCAATTCTCACAGCAATGATTTTTGCCCTGATAGTACTTGTCTTGTAGCATACTAAAGACCAACTCCTTGGGAGATTAATTTGATAGGGTGATCAGAATTGCTAAATCCAACTCGTACCTTGACCAATGGTGTGTGCAAAATACATTGCTTTTATTTCAGGAGGAGTTGTGGCAGCACAACGGATATGAATTAAGGGTTGCAGAGAGAAGCTGGAGAGTGAAAACTGACATTTTTTTGACTGTTTAATTTCACAGTCTGTGGGTGGAACAGACGGGTAATGAGGGCAAGTCTGTCAGCTGTGACTTTTCTTTCTGAATGGAAGTAGAGTAACTCCCTAGTTATGGATACAGATTAGAAGAAATCTGGTTTTGGTTATTACCCCCCACTGTCTTTCCTGCTGAAAGTTTGTCGATGTGAAGGTTGTTTAGAAACTCCATAATGAAATCCTGTGTGCAAATCTTATTTTGGGTGTGTGCATTTGTGTGTAAAACCTGAGAAATGAAAATGTGATTAGAGCAGTTGGAGAAGTAAAACACTTCTCAGAAGAAGTTGTCAGAAGATGTAAGCTACTTTTTTTTTTTTGTGAGATATTTCAGAAAGAGACTTCAAAATTCAAGAGTCAGATGTTGGTTTCTCAATGACTTTTTGTTGACTAGACCACCGTATACTATATGGGTGATGTCTCAATTACTCAGTTACTCAAGTCATTATTATGCACCAGCAACAGTGCTTTCACTTACTCTTCCAGTGCAATTATACTTTCACTAGATCTCATACCAAAAAAGTTTCTGATGATTTTCTGTTTAGACAAGGCAAATAGTGCTGCAGACGCTAATTAGGGTTTTGGAATACAGTCAAAACTCTGCACATGTTTTAAACATCTTGTAAACAGCAATAATACAGAATCCCTTCCCGTCTTTTTATAATACGAATTACAAACTAATCTAAAAATATGCTTTGGATATACATAGCAAGAAAGGACTGTGGCACAACATTTCCTAAGCTTGTTGTTTTCTTGGTTCGCTCTTAGCTGAAGGTATACAGTTTCTTCAAAAAACATGAGTTACAAATGAATTTGCAGTACTTTGTGACTCCTTGTCCTTTTCCTTCAGACAAAAGGCCCTTTCAGTCCATTGTAGAACAGTCACTGATTTTTATGTGGTCATTCAAGAAAAGGATAGTGATTTGTCTTCATAATAGGCCTTTCAGTACTCTTTCTAGTCAACAAACCTGTTGACTAAAAAAAAAAAAAAATGCCTATGGCTGTGTACTGTGTCCAGTGTTTAAATTACTGATGAATCGAATTTGTCAGGTGTTGAAAAGAGTTCAAATGGCAAGGAAGTCTCACCTGTTTGTGAATACCAGTGTGCTGCTGCTCAGAGTTGAGGACTGATTTTGCCCTCTGTGAACTGGTACAGTTTTATGTTCACTGCTTGAAGTCTGCTTTATTTAGTTAATTTTTTTTAAGAAACCCAGTGTTTCTAGGAGCTGTGCTTCGAAAAGGGCTGATGCAATGTTATCTGTTTGTGCTGTGCGTGGCCAAGAGTAAGATTTCTTGGGAGGTGTCTTATCCTCGAAAGCTGTGATGTGTTTTGAGTTAGCATTAAAGCTGCTGGCACTCTTGTGCTTACAGCACAGCCTCACTGTGGTGTTATCCTTCTGTGCGAGTAAGGCCAACCTGCCTGGCAGCATTCAAAATAAACACCCCACAGTCCAGGCAGGTAGGCTGGGTTTGTTGTTCCAACCTTATGCAAAATCTGTGCATGGATTTACGATGCTTGACCTGAATCTTTCTTGGAACAGTACCAGAAGATACTTCTTGTATGAGACATGTCTGAATGATAGTAGATCTTCAGGATCCTGGTTGATTTTTTTTTAGAAACCTGTGCAGATTTTGAAGGTTCAATGCAGCAGTGTGTGTCTGAGTGCTCTTTGTGGCACTTTGTGGCTTTTATTGCTGAAGACTGATGCATGCTGACAGCTAGTAGGGGTGGCAGATCAGGAGTTAAGGCTTTCTTGCTGGTTTAGGTACAACTGCCAAGAAAGAGTATTTGGCTTCTGGGTGACTCTAAGCTCAAGCAGATACTCAAATGGTCATTTCAGACTGAATCAATTTTAGTAGTATATAAAAACAGCTTTCAGTATGTACTGACCTACACACATCCAATTCATGGCTTTCACTTCTGCACTACACTTAAACTATCCACTTATAGTGTTTAAATTGCAGTGCTGTGTATGGTTCTCTGTGTAAAATTAAATGCAGTAAAAGCCTTGCATGTGCTGTCTGGGTGTGGTGGTACTTCTGTGTGGGAATGTTTCAGAGACAGTACTTTATGCTGGTGTTGGAAAAACTTTCAAATCCCAAAATGTCATTACTGTGGGACTTCTTTCTGTGTTGATGCTGAGGAATAACTATCTTGTATAGTAATACACAGATTTTGATTTATTTATCTACAACTCTGTCTGAATGAAATGTTGCCTTTTCTGTGTATTTGTTTTCCAATAATAACTTAGTGCTGGCTAGAAATTGTTTTGAGTTGGCTGGTTTTGTTACGTTGCTGGCTTGAAGTTGTGCTTTGGTGTTTAAGGTCAGAGCTTGTGCTCCTTGTTCTGGAGTTGATGAGAAGAGGGATGGTGTGGACATAGACTGCTTGCATGGCACCCTTCTGTTCCTGCAGCTCCTGACGTCTTCCGTGTACTGCAGCCACTTTATTAATAGAGTGAAAGAAGGAAACCTTCTTATTAAAATCCTAAAAGAACTAGAGGGTTGCTTCCTCTACAATAGCCAAATTATGTTGTGTACAAATGCAGTGGGAGCCAGAAACGATTGGATGATTCCTTTGGCCAACGAAGAAGTAGCTGTTCCAAAAAAGATTCAGTCTATCTGAGGTCTATTTGCCAATGGTGCCCTGAAGAGGTCTGCAATGTGAGGCAAATACAGATGAACTGGAGCAGCTGCTATGTAAAAGTGCCTGGAGGCTTGTAGTGGTGAAGAGAGTAGAACATGGTGGTTGGAAGGAGCCCTGGTGAGGGAGGAAGGTCATGGAACATCCCATGGGCTGGAAGGAGCTCTGACAGTAGGAAGGCACCAGGTTTTTTGCTTAGATCTGTTTATATACCCAGGTGTAAAGGGGGAAGCTCGTGAGGTGAGAGGGGAAAGGAGGGAGTTGGAGGGAATATCTTTTCTGTGATGCTAATAGAAGATCAGGGCTTCTGTAGCCCCAGTGGGATTTTCCTCAGGTTTGGCCATTTGGTTAAAGAACTGATGGATATGATGGGCTTGCTGTAGTTCATGTTACTGATCTACAGCCACATTCTGTTATGCACTTATGTCCACTGAAATCCACAGGTACAGAGTTTGGGCCGTTATCATTGCTTCCTTGTCACTCAATAAAAAAAAAGTTTTTCCTTTATTATCTGTTCCTAAAACCAAACACCTGTCTAATATATCCATGCTCTTATTCCTTGTTGACTTACATGTGCTGATTCTTTACCAAATTGCTGGTGGATTGGAAGGTTTTGAGAAAGGCCAGTGAACACTGCTGGCATAGTCAATTGCAATAGCTGCTCCAGCTTTTTTCAACGTGGTAATTATTATCTTATCCTAGAAGAAGTAAAATAAGTATCCAAATGGTGCTGATTTGGGGAAACTTTGAGCTGAGCAGACATTCTTTACGTCAGAAGAACTCTGACTCTCAAGTGTTTATCTTTGTGTGAAAGGGGACTGTAGAAAAAGTCACCATTTTATTGGTGCATGCTGAAGCATGAGATCCTCAACATTGGTGGAGTTGCGCTTTTGCGATACTGGTAAAAAATCAGTATCTTGCTTTATGTAATCTTTGAAATGTTCTCCTTTTTGTTGGTAGTTTTGTTGTACGTTAAAAAGCCAAGAATATGGTATGAGGCTCAGCTGTGGAGCAGGCTGCAGCAGTGTGCTGCTGCCTTTCACTCCTCTAGTCTTGTGTTTATGTAGTGCTTAGTCCTGTAACTTCTGGCAGTTCTGTTAGAAGGTTCACAGTCTACAGAGTGTTTTGGAGTAAAGGGTACTCTTTAATGTGAAGTGTTGTATTTTGTGGTAGAGAGTAAGTCTACAAACCCAAGGAAGTTTTGAACAGGCATTTCACATTCTGAAAGGTCATTCTGCTGTTGCTTTCTCTGGCAGCAGAAGTTCATCTATGTTAAATTCATCCACTGCACTGCCATCACTTGATAAAGAGTGATGGGTTGCTTTTTTGTACACTAACAAAATGAATTGAGGTTCCCATGTTAGCACCTTCACATGTTACACTCTAGCCAGTCCTGATTATTCTGCATATTACTGTATAGATTAGAGAAGGTTGAAAACAGCAAATTGCCTTCCTAGTGTTGGATTTTCAGAGATGTTGAGTGTAGAAAGTTTTAATTGGAATTGTGTGCAGTCAGGTCCTCTGAAAATCAGACTGTAGGTGGATGATGGTGCCTTCCAAAGTATTTTAATGAGAATTGCCAAAGAGCAAAACCAGATTTATTAAGGTCTCACAAAGGGCTTGTTAAATGAAAGTGGAATCATCTTACAATTGCAAGGTCTATTAAACTGCAGAAGGTTACTCATTACCATTGGTGCATCATATTAAAGGAATGAAGCAGTGTAAATGCAATCATTAATTAAACTGAATGGCACACCTTTATCATTCACTGTTTTAAGTGAATAATATCTTCCTTTTGGAGAACCATTCAGCCTTAAAAGATTCCTTTTCTTCAATTAAAAAAGAAAAACCTCAAGATTGCTGTTACTTATGACAACAAACAGACATTTTATATCATGCTATGATGCTCATTCTGGGCTGGGCTAGGCCTGCTAAGCTCTGCATCCTCACTGAGCAGCCTGCAAAGTCAGAGCCTGGCTCTTCAGAAGCAATTTAATAGAGGTAAATGGTCAAACATCACGATAGCAAGAGCTCCTTTTTTGTAGTGCCAAAAGACCTGGGCAAGGACAACTCATTTTGAAATCTTGGGCTGTAAGGCAGGAGCCTGGTAAAGGCACTTGGCTGCACTTGTATGGGAGTGAAGCCCCTGCAGAGCTGCGCCCTGCATGACAGGCATGGGGAACTGCCGCCAGCTGGCATCTGGGCTGGTTTGGGATGGCTGTTTCTGAGTGTGCTGGTTTTGTTGGATTTTTGTCTTTAAACAGATTTGGTACCAGACTCCATAAAAGGCTTTGCCTTTTGCTAGTTTAGGATTTTTATGGGAGGGACCTCAGGGGCTCTTATGTCCTACATTTTTGGATGTTTTCAGTTTGCACTACTGGCCACAGAAAAGAGCATTCATAAGGAATCTGCTGTTAACTGAAATGGAAAATATAGGGATACACAGGCTCTTGAACAGAAGATGGGCTCCTTAAGAAGCATACCATAAATTATTAACCCTGTGTTAGTGCAAATGTTGAAAACTACCTGTTCATGGGTTAAAGTTTAAAAAGCTCAACAAACCAATGCCACTTCTCCTCTACCCCAAAAAAACCCAAACCACAAACAACCGTCATGCACGCACACTGTACAAATGAACTGTGTGTCGTTAAAAGAAACATAAGTAAGATGGTGATGATGGGATGGGAATGTATCAGCCACTCACATTCAGCACTAGCTGAACTCTGCCACTTATGATTTCTTAGGACTTACGATACATTGAACCTCTCTTCACCAAAATCAGAGAAGAAAAGCACTCATACAGAGAGTGCGTCTTTCAGAGCTGCTACAAAAATGGTTCTGCCATTCTGTTTCATAGGCAGTATGTATGTAAAGAGTAGTGGCAAAGCAACACCTTGATCTCTGGAAACTTGTCAGTTGCAGATAAATGCTAGCTTATTAATTTCTCTCATGGGATTATTTCTGTGGAATTACTGTTCTAGTAAGGAATTAATTTGTCAGTTTCTAAGCTTGTCTCTTCCATAAAATATGAAAAAACACGTCTGAGCAATGCTCTGTTTTATTGGCTGAAGTAATATTTACTAAGCAACCTGGATTGCAGGTCCTGCTCAGCTCAGGCTACGTTGCCTCCCCTCATCCCGCTCCCTTACTGGCCTTTACCTTGGTCAGATTTTGGGTGATTTGATTGCATTTTTTTTGGAGGTTTCCTTGCCTTTTTTTTTTTTTTCTCAGGGCTTTCTGTCTTATCCTTCCATGACAACATACTAGTCAATTTAGGTTAAAGTAGTATCCTAAGGAGAGGCTGTTTCCAGAAGTCTTCTCTTAGTTAAATGCCTGGCATGTGAGAGGGACCAGCAAATGGTATTTCTAGTGAACTGTTAGATACTCTATTCTATTACCAGACTGCCTTCAGGCTTTTGAATTTTTAAACATATTTATTTTAGGTAATAAATAATAACTACAGATTGATATATTTAGACTTACCTGATGTCTGAAGGTTTTTCTTACATTTCTGTTACCATTTTTCTTAACCATAAGGCATCAGTGCTGAAGGAGGACTGTTTCAGTATTTTTGTGCTTGTCCCTTAGCGGCCTAATGTGAGTATTGTGTTCTATAATACTTCAACTTTCATTTTTGCATTTGCAGCATGTTTTTTTTTTTTTTTTGGAGGTGGGAATGGACAGGTCACTTGTGTCAGCAGACTACGCTGAGTTTTTTTTATTCCTTGTGCTGTAATTCTGACAATGATCATAGGGAATTGGATACAAAACTAGCCTCTGATACAATGAAGAGTGACAGTTTTGGTTTTATCTGATACCCTTTTTAAAATGTAAGAGATTAAAATAATTGTTTGCCTCCACCACCCCTACATACAAAATGCCTTGCCAGCTAAAAATTATTTGTAATGCATTGAAAACTTTTGGAAAACAGTCATGTTTCTTCTCATGTTTTGAAGATCTCCTCTAAATAGGAATTGAAATGAAAGTTTTTAAAGTCTGCTTTTTTTTTTCCTTTCCTGTTTTCTTCTTCCTCTTTCTAAACTCATTCTTGGAAATCACATCATGTAGCATGCGCCTAACATCCCATTTCTGATTTAGTGGGTCTCATAGTCCTCTTAGGTTTGTCAGGTCCCTAATCAGGTCCTGCTGGCAGGGAAGAAGAGGAGTAATAGCAGTGGATTTTCAGCTGTGCTTCAGGCTGACTTGAATATGATAGTTCACTGTTAGTATGATTTGTGTCAAGTGAGGCATTTCATTATATATATAAGGTGTGACAAATTGTAATAATTTCACTCTTATTTTTTAACTTGGAAATTCTGCTTTTAATTTACAGCTTTTACCATGTGCTGTTGTCATATTGTACACCAAGAGTTGCTTTTATGACTTCTCAAGTGTGTTGTCTTCAGTAATTAACCAAGCGCAGAGATATACTAAGGTGGCCGAGATAAATTTTATTTTGGAACAGATTTTTAAACCTTTCTTTTACTACATATGTAAAAAGGTACCTGTTTGTGGATACAGGGTGGTCAGGCAGAATGCGTATTTGAAATCTGCCTGTTATGGTATTTGACACATGAAACCTTCAGTTGTTCGTACTGAGGACTAGAGTTAAAAGCATGATTATGAGTTGATTTTATGGATGATGTGAGCAGAACCTATACCATGCAAGTAGATCTGTGAAAGTCAGGAGACCGTGGAAACATGACTGCAAAATGACTGTAGTAATTTTTATTGTGCCCCTTCCCCCTTCAACTTAATCAGCAAAAATCTTAAGAAATAAAATGGAAAAAACAACATCAATGTACTGTGAGTTTTTGAAACTAAACCTGACGGAAGCCTGATAGTTCACAAGGTAAAGGTTGTTTAGAGATGGTAGCTTGGCCATGTTGGATGCATGTAATGTTTTCCATGCAATTTTCTGTTATTAAGTGTAACATGACTTTTAGTGTATCATAAAATACTCAGGCTATGTCTTGTGGGTAAGTGGATATTACTGGAACCAGCTTTACTCTCAGTATCTTAAATGCACTTGGAGCAGTGGTGCCAAGTCATACTATGGTTTCTGAGGCTCAGCATCAGCAGTACACACGTTTGTTCCTAAGAAAGTAAATATAGACAGGAATTCTGCAAAAATGGTCCATACAGAAGGTGCTATGCCAATGAACTAAGGCAGACTGATTTCCTTTAGCATAGAGTGTATCTGAGTTCACTGAACTCATTCCAGATTTGTACCAGCAGTCACTTTTATCCAAACTCATTAGTAGAAGAGGAAACCAAGATATATTTTTGCTTTATTTTAGCCAAATTCCTTCATGAGTGAATGACTGACATAAGTGTTTCAGCTGAGGCCCAGGCCAAATTTTTTTTAAATCATCAAAGAAACGCTAAGTTCCAGCATGAGAAGTTTGATTCAGAACTTTGGGGGCTGTTTTGTTATTTGTATGTCATTCCCATGAAAAGGCTGCTTTGACGTACAAATGAGTGTTTCATAGAACCTTCTGTCTGAGGCCTGTGAGAGCTCTGCGTGCTTTCCTTTGTGATGTGAAATACCACATGGGAACGAGATCTCATTTATACTCATACTGAGTCTGACCAAGATTCCCCTGGGTAATTTTGCTCCTCCTTCCTATTAAAACTTCAAAAGAGTCTAGAATTATATTTACATTTGTAAATTGATGCTGTTATTCATTTTTGTTCGTTATGATCCCATTCTTGGAATTTGTATGCAACAAGAGGGTATTTCCCCATTCTAAATGGTGAGAAAGAACGATTGTAGTTTTGTGTAAGAAGGAATATATCTAGTCCCCGGAACTCTGTACTATAAAACATGCTTCATGCTGTGTTCAGCTCTTGTAGGAGCACCAGGAAGGAGAGAGGAGTGTGAAACTGTTCAGTCAGTAGCTGGCTGGAGGTTCTCTGTCTTCCTTTCCAGAGATCAGGCCAACTGGGATGGAATTTGATGGAATCAGACTTGAGGGTCCTATGGCTGCTGCTGTTCCAGGCCCTGAGTAAAGTGCTTGCTTACCAAGCAGGATGGAGTTCTTGTTCTGATGGTGCAGTGTATCACTCTGCTAGGCTACTTCCCAATAAGGATTCCAGAGAGATGCTGTCATATCCTTTGGGCTTGATGTCCACTTACATTGTGTAAAGGCAGACCCAACACTGTCATTATGGTGTGATGTAGTATTGATGGTAAATTCTGCTTTTCACATTCATGATGTGATGTTTTTTCACAAGCAGAGTATCAGTAGGTAAGTCCTCTGAAGCCCCCTTATCTCTGTGTCCCAGTGTAACTTGGAGGGGACACTCTTAGAAGTCTATTATTGGGGCTTTTTGATTTTAATAACTATATTGTGTTGCTTTTGGTACTGCTGCCTTACCTGTGAAATTAAGCTGCTGTAATGCTGTCTATGAAGTTGCAGTGTAAACTCAAGATCTGCAGCCTTGCTGTATTGTCTACCATACACTGATTATGTTCAGTAGATGTCCTGTGCCTCCTAAAATAATCTCTCATCCAGTTGAAAGCATGAACTGTCCTTGAAAGGTTCTCACAGCAGAGAACCAGCAATGTACTCAGACATATTTTGACTGCCTACTGCTTATTTGGATAAGCAAATAATTTTAACTCAAATGTAAATTATGCTTTTTTTTTTTTTATCTCTTTCTCAGAATATGATTATACCTTGAAATGGGTATAAAATTGCATACATTGGCTTTGTTATTAAGAAAATGTGTAGTTTGGGTTTGGAGCAGTTTAAAAAATTTATTTATGAACTTCTGAAAGAAAACCATTTGATGGAGAGAGGGTATAACTGATATCACTGGTGTGCAAAAAATTCCTTCAGAAGCTTGTGTCTTTTGTTGAGAGGCTGAAGACATTACACGGAAGATGTGCCTATTCGAAAGCAGTAGTGATTGCACTTGAATTGAAAATGAGGTGTTTGAGCTGTAAAATGCTTAATTGTCCTGATTTGCTAGAGGTGAATGGGAGGATAGATTTTTGCCTAGAAAATGACATTGTGGATAGGCTTTGCAACTTAGTTACACTTTTTATGATTGTCATTTAGAGTTAAATGGCCATGTTCTGTGTAATAACTCAAATTTGCATGGGTCCACAGTGAATTTTCTAATAAATCTGTGGAGGTTATGTTGAACTTATTAACACTTATGCTATCTGTGACACAGTATTTTTATGTTCCCCAGCCTCAGTAAGAGGAAGCTTTCCTGACAGATTGACCTTTTGCTATACAATGACAAGTAAAACTCACAGTAGAATCCAAGCGGCAGCAGAATTCATTTCAGTGAAGGCAGTTTTCACATGGAGGCATGGAGAGTCCACACATTGTACAGAACCTTTTTCTCATTCTTTTTCAGATCTTGTGAGCCCCAAAGTGTACAAAAATGGAGATCTTTGTAGCTACTATAGGCGCTGAATATATCCTGGCTCATCAGGGTATCAGCAGTTGTCTTAACCAGTGCTTTCCAGCTTTGTGGTGTTGCTTGGTTACCATCATTCCCACAACTCTCAAATAAAGCAAAGCAAATGTAAAAAAAACTGGTTTCTATTTATGGGCTCGGTTACTGTACGGATCCAAACAAAACAGAATTGTAAATCCTCTACAGCTTCTTTAATGATCATTTCTTTTCCTCAAGTATTCCATTTGGCTACTCACAAAGGCTTTCTATTTTAAATATTTTTTTTTTTCCAGTATACTGGACTATTTCTAGGATTCTGCACAAACTCATTGCATTCAGAAGCTGGAATCCTGACTGGAAGCAAGGAATAACAAATAATGGCTTGTGTTGTCAGGCAGTCTTGCTAACTCCAGCTGGGATAGTGCCTTTTCTAATACACTTTTTATGTGCACCCTCAGTTGAGGGCAGGGAGAATGTTGCAAAGCTTAGTTTGGAATGTGTTGAGGAATATTTTCTTTAGTAATGGTAATAATGAGGAACTGTCATAACCATTTGGCTGAAGGTCTCACGCCATCTCATGTTATATTGTGAATATTTCCTAATGTAGCTTCATAAGTCTTCTCTTTCCCTTAGGAGGAATAATTTTGGCATGTGGACTCAGGGAAAATTCTCCTCTTGTATCAAATTAGCAGATCTTGACAAAGTGTACAGACACTCAGAACTGAATATAGCATAGATGTCTGGGTATTTAGTCTGTTGTCCTGCTTCACAAAGAATTCTACAAAATGGAAAGTGTAATTTTTCTTTGTCACCTACAGGTTGAAATGGATAGCTATTCTATTGATTTGTCACAATTGAATATACATTTCTTTTAATGAAGTTAATTCCCCAAATAAGGCTTCTATAGGAACCTGTGGATGAGTTTCTTGGTGAACGGAGAGCTTTCTATTAATCTACTAGGGTCATTAACAATTTATCTAGAGTTGGTTACTGAAACCATCTTGCTGTTTCTGAGAGTGGAGAAAACTAAAATAAATGGATATAATCTGAGTCAGCCAGAGACAGAGGAAAAAATAAACACTTCCAAGTAGAACATTCCCAGCTGTGGAAAAAGCTATCCCCATCTGTCAAAAGTATGGAAAGTGTAGGAAGCAGGCAACAGTTCTTGTGGGATGTTGAACTTCAAAGTATGGCCTTATGCTCATTGTCTGAGAGCTAGTGCTTTAGTGGAGTCCACAACACAGTCAGTCTTCTAACCATTTTGGGTTTCCAGTGGGTCCAGTTCTTCTGACAGTGGTCTTTTTAAGAGAGATTTCTCAGCTGGTGTGTAACTGCGATGTTGAAGTTCCAGTGTTATATGGCTCATGTGTGTCTGTGTTACGGGTCCATTCCAGCTTCAGTTCTGTCAGTAGGAACTGGATTAGGCTCTTAATGCTTTGGGAGGAAAATGTTGACTGGATTTAAGTTAGGAGGAATAACAGACTAAAATAATGACAGAACACTGTTAGGAATAAAGGTGCTTACAGACTTCTGCATATGGGCTTGTTTTAAAATACGTATCTATAGAGTCTGAGGCCCATCTTGATACTTTCGCTCACAGCAAAGTTCCCACACAACCAGGAAGGCTAGAAGGACTGGATATTCAAGTCCTTTAAAATGTGTAGATCATAGTAAACACCAGCGTTGGTTTGTTTTTCAAACCATGCTGTTTCATGCTGGCTGAAACTGTGCTAGTGAAACTGGCTGAAAGTGGTGCCAGTGGTATATCTGGTTGCATTGCTGTCTCTCTGTTACGAGAACCTTCAGGAACAGTTTTTTCTCTTGACAGGACTATACAGCATTTGCAGGTTTCTTCCTCATTGCAGCTGTTCTTCATATACTGTAGTTCCCTCCTGGACCAGTGTTGAACATGGATCCTCTCCTTTGCCCTGCTGTGGTATTATTATCCTATTAGTGTCACTGGACAGAAACCTGGCATAGAATGAGAGCTAGTCCACTCCTGAAGCTTTTATTTGGTTGTTTCCCAGTCCTAAAGTCAACAGATTCTTTTGGTATAAAATCTTGGACAAATATCAGATTAGGATGGTTTTATTCAGGGAGCTTATGCTGTTTTATAATCTTACGCATCTTTTGTTGTAGTAAGAAATGTATGTTGTAAATGTCAATATGAATTGTCTTCTGAAGGCTGGATGCTGCTGAGTATGCTGAACACTGCATTCCCTGGCTGGAGTTAGAAACTGCGGTGTACAAAAGGGAACGCCACGGGTTAGTTGGAAAGGCCGGCAGAGTGCAGCTTTGGAGGATGTTGTTATTAATTTACTGAATACTGAGATGCAGAAGAGGAATCTTGCAACTGTGTTGAAGTGTAACAGTGCCAGACAAGGAGCACCCCTTATTTAATCTGGTTACATGAGAGTTTAAGTCTGTTGGGCATCAGGTTGAGGCTAAATGGCTTAAGGTTTGACTGTGTGTCAAAGACATACAGGTTTGCTTTCCGTGTGCTAAATAACTTCATTGGCAGTTGGGGAAGTGTGATTGACTCACTAGTTAGGCCAAAATAACAAAAGCAAAACAGGTCTAGAAAAACCCAACTGCCAAAACCCTCAATGACATCTTACTTTCTGTGTGTGTGTGCTTATTCCAAATAGCCTCTACACTCAGTCATGCCAGCATTCAATAGGAGATTCCCTACCTTCTGTTGTTTCTCACACTTAGGTGTTCTATCAGTGGCCTCACCGGGGAAATATCCTGGAGTGGCAAGTAGCTGTAGTCCATTGTATCCTTGTGTTACTAGCATATATTCCAGTGTGGCATGCCTCTGATTACAGTAATAAACCTAGCTTTTAATTGTTGGGAAAAGGGGAGAGGAGAGAAGATAAAAAAGTAAAAAAAAAAAAAAATCTAGCAACTCCCCCCAAGAAAACGCAAAATAAAACCAGAACAAGCTATTAACATGAAAGGTACATTAAATGTACCTTAAATGTGGAAGTGACAGATAGAGACTAATATTAGAGTTAACTCTGAACACTGGACCTTGCAAGCTATCAGAGCTGAAGTCGTCCACTCATTATGGTCTTTGAGCTTGTAAATCTGTTGAGTTCAGTTTAATGTTCAGCACCGCAGTATCACTCTTGTTTGTATGCAGGCTTCTGCAGGTAGGATCTTGGGGCTTCTGCTTAAATTTGGAATTGTGATACGATAACTATGTTTTAAGTTGAGATTTTGATTTGGGACTGGAGGACTTTAATTTACTGCTGGCTCCCACAAAGGTAGGAGCTGATTTAGGCACTTTCAAATAACGTTGTTATATACAGTGCTAATCTTTGGCAGTGGGCTATACTTAACACTATATTTTGGACTCTGTTTAGGATATGTACTGAGGAATGGAGGGATTGAAGGTTAAGTTTACTGTTAGGATCTAGAAGGCTTATAGGTCTACAATGGAATTAGCAGAGTGGCATGTTTAGTGCTTTGAGCTCTTCTGTGTGACAGGGGTATTGTGAAACTTTAGGTTAAGGTTGGGGATCAGGGTTAAGCATAAGAAGAGAAGTGGCCAAAGAGCTTGTTTTTACTCTTCCAAAGAGTATTCATACAGAATGAGGTCTCCCGGCCAAAGTGTTACATACCTCATACTATGCTTTGATTGTGCTCTTTAGATTCTTCAAGACCTTCATCTTTATGAACAGCTGTTATGAAATAGATTTAATTTTAGTATCTGGTTCTGGTGCTTTTATGTGTCATGTTAATACTAGGATTAGGGAACTGTTAAAAAAGGGTCAGAGTTCAAAATGGGGAGGGATTTAAGTGTTTGGTGTATTTACATGTTCTGCAGGGCTGGAGCACTGATTCCTGCTGCTTTTTTTTGGCGTATGTTAGTTTTGGTGTAGTTGTTTGTCACTGAGCTCTGCTTCAGGTATTGCATCTGGAGATGTAATATCTGAAGCTCTGCTTCCTATTGTACCTTGCTGTGGGGGACAAGACAATGCGTTGAGAGTTCTGAGAGGGCGTTTCCTGTAATCTCCATGTGTATGGTCTTCATTGGCCTATATAGCTCTGCCACAAAGGGGGTATGGGCCACTTTTTTTAAAGTCTGTACAGAGCATGCTTTCCTGTTTCAGTGTCATTGTTGTTTGAATCTAAAAAATATCTTAAGATTTAATCTTTCATTATGATGGGAGATTACCTTAAGCATTTACAGATGTTAAGCAACAATATTTTATTTGATAATAAGGAGGTGAAATAAGTTTCCTTTAAAGTGTTGTACCTTTTCTCCTGTTTTCCATTCTCCCCTCTTGAGTCATTATTTCCTGCATAATGTTTTCTTTGATGATATGCCATGGAACTTTGAGTAAGGACAAAAAGTGAGTAGGAAGGTAATCAAAGTTATTGAGACATGTCCCTTAAGAATCCATTTAATTTTTTTCAAGGCATTACATCTTAGTCAGACTTGGTAGATATGATATTGTTTGGAAAGAACAAACCTTTACAGCATCCAATAATATATATATGTATTTAATTTCACATAAGGTACATAGCTGTCCTATACAAGAATTGCAATTCTAACTTGAATAATTTCGTACCAGTGACCATATTTCATACCTCAGACCACATTAAGAAATGGGATTCTGAAATTACCTGTCACTTTGATCTTCAATATTTCCTGAAGTTCCAAGGACAAAAATTGTTAAAAGAGCTCACAGAGCAGGGGAAAAAAGAAAATATACATGATCTAATTTGTTCTGTTTAAATCCTAAAAATACTACATGCAGTCTGCAGATGTTACTGGAAGGAATTAGATGGCCATATGTTGATGTAAGAAATGCTGTAACTATTAGCAATGTTGCTGTCTTTCTCTGTCTTGATTCAGATGCTTACTGGACAAAAGGGATGCAGGACATCTTTCTGATTCTCAACTCTTCCTTGTGCCCTTTTGAAGGGAATAAATATTGAAGTCTTCCCCTTGCTTGCATGGAGAACAAAGCACTGGTGGGCCTCTTTCTGAGCTCTTGCTTCGAGTATTCTGCCCAAAGGCAAGGAAGTGGCTATGCTTCCTTCACCAGGTTTCTAGTCTCTCTGTTCAACTCATGGATCTGTGCCTGTGGTGTAGATTGCTTCTAACTGCAGTAAGTGCTCTTTAACACTGACATGTGCAAGTTCTTGTATTTCTTCATTGAAGCATCACATTTCAAATTGCTCCATTTATTCCTTTGATTTTGAGCATAACTGTGACTCAGCAAGCCATGCAGAAACATGTGTTTAGATTGCAGTGGATTTTGGTACCTAAGCTGTGAGAGGCTTTGTTGTGGGAGCCTTTGGTAGTGCTGCAGGGAACATCTGGCTGTTTCAGATGCAGAAGCACTTAAAAGCTTTCTACCTTCCTTTAAAATAAAACCTGTGGCTGACAGTACTTTTGCACTCTAGAGCTTCGCTTTGGCAAAGTACGTAATTTTAATAAGGATAAAATGAATTAAATAGGGCAGCAGTCATGCTCTTCTGGTCTGTTGCAGGGTGTTTTGTAATTCAGAATGAAAAATAAGTTTGCAATGACCGTCCAGTACAGGCTGATTTCAGCAGTCAGGATGACTCAAGTAGCAACTGGAAAGGAATAATTCCTCTCTGGCATGCTTAGTTAAATCATAGACCAGTTCATGGCTGCCTTCTTGTAACTGCAGAAGAGAGTACGAAACTTAACTATTGCTTTCTGCCCCTCTACCACCCCCACCCCCTGCTGCTGGTGAAACCAGGAAATCCGTTTCTATTCATCCGTTGTGTCCATAAACAGCCACTCAGCTGTCCATGTGGTTGTATGTCTTTAACTTCGGGGAGAAGTCCTGTGAAATTTGTATGTGAACCAGCAAAAGCCTTCTACTGTGGGCGAAGTGCTGGTGTCACTCTTAGCACTTCCCTTTATTTCAACTGAGTTAGTATTCTTGAGATAATAATGTTACTTTATTGGAGAAGACCTCACTGAAAGTGCACTGGTGTTGCTCAGAGAGATTTGATTAGTAACTGGTGAGTTTCTGTAACTTGCACATACGGCCCTCTTGCATTAATGGGTAGAGAGGTTCACATTGCTTAGGTTTATCTTTCTGCACATCCCCATATGCTGGCTGGTTGGAGTTTAAAGTATTGGTTTTAAAAGTAGGTTTGTTTTAGCTGGGAGAATTGTATGTGGTCAGGAATGGGGCTAACAGCAAGGCTTAGTTAATTGCCTACGCTTGCATGGCAGTGAAGATAAGCCCTGTAAGAACTTGTAAGGGCATCTATCAGCACCTCCACATGTTGACCAGAGCAGTAAGGTGATGAGGGATGTTTTTTTTTGCACTAAAGTCTCCTGTAACAAGAGAGCAGTAAAGTAAGTCAAGAGTAAATTAACTAAGTACTTTTTTTTTTTAACTTCCAGCTGTTTTCACAGGAGGTAGAGTCTATTGGAGGAGACAGAATAAGAACAGAAACTGAAGTCATTCACAGTGGTAAGATAGCTTTTTTTATCTTTCTTTACTAATCATTTTGTCTGACATGTGACAGGGTAAGTTCAGAAACTTGTAAGTCACACTTGCAATCATAGCACTGCATTCCACAGTGATCATTGGTGTGGAGGCCAGACAGAATGGACAAAAAAATGCAACAACTAGTAAAATGGTGCTTTCAGAACTCTTTTCTGTGTAGCTTTGACTTCTTACAAAGACACAGATTAGTGTCTAAGCACAGCTCTGCTTTCACCTTGTGCATCTGCATGGTGGGTAACAAATAGGAAGGTACTTTATTTGTAGGTCTGTCAGTTTGGAACAAGAAGCCAGAACTTTTGGGAGCTCCTTTCACCAGGGCTGTGGGGTCTATCTGAATGTCTTGGAAGCTGCTTTGGTTCCCGTTTTGCTTGCAGTCCTTTATCTTTCATCCCTGCAAATAGATTTCTTTCATTTATCTTCTTTCTCTGTGTCATTAAGTTGACCAGCTCAGTATATTGTCCTGCTGCTTCTCTTTATCCTTTTTTAATTGTGTGAACTGCTGTACAGATGTGTCATGGTTTGTAGCTGAAAGTCCTGCTGAACTGGTATTCTGAAATCATCTCTCACTTAGTCCAAGGTGATGTTCAGGTAGGAAAGAGCAGTTTCATAGTAATACCAAAAAATAAATTGGTTAAACCTACAGACTACAAAACTGAGAAGCATGGTCTCTGCAGTTGCCTCAGTTCAGAGATGGTCTGAACCAGCTACTTTTGTTCTGAAGAAAATACTTGTTTAAACATATTTGGTATTCCTTTTGCTGTTGTGTCTGAAAGTAGGCATTTTCTCTCTGTCCAGCATATTGCAAAAGCATAAGTCTGTTTCAAACCTGAATTTAACAAGGGGGCTCATGACCTCATTATTCTGTGTAATTCTAGTGGGAATGACCATTTTTTCCAAATGTCTTCAAGGTTCTCCAGTTACTTGCAGCTTAGGACATCTGGATTGTGTTCCCTATGAACAGTTTCCTAAGAAATCTTTAGTAAATCTCTTAATGCCTCATTTATAAATCTGTAAAATGAGATAACAGTACTGCTGCACTTGAGCATGGGTGTCAAGATGATAAATAGATTATGTATTGAGGTTCATAAAATACTCAGACTTTATAATAAACAGGCAGAAGGAGGACTCATTTGCACATTACTCGCTGCACACATACTGTTTCTTTGGTTGAGGGCACTTACACTGTTTCTTAAGGATTTCCTTTCTGCCTGAATTTTATTTTTTTTAACAGGGTTGCTACGTGGCAAAATTCTAAAGCTTTTAGTAAGGGGAGGCTTGCAGGGCAGGGAGTGGCTGGCTGGAATCAATCTGTTGGTTAATAGTTCAGTGTGCTGAACTCGGTAGTTTTTTCTACTGAAACAGTGTGTGACTTCCTCAAAGGAAAGAATTAGAAAAGATACGGATGCCCTAAGTAGTTCTTGCACATCTGCTGATCCCAAGTGTGGCCAAGTGCGTGATGAAATATTACTTGTCTGGCTATGAGCTTTATTTACTACAGCTAAGTGAATCATCG
The DNA here is from genome assembly GCA_032466535.1 of Forpus xanthops. NCBI lineage: Eukaryota > Metazoa > Chordata > Aves > Psittaciformes > Psittacidae > Forpus > Forpus xanthops. The sequence continues at coordinate 36,848 of JASSUY010028896.1, forward strand.
GGTCAGTTCCTGACCAGACCTTGAGCTCTCAGAAACAGATGGCCTGCCTAGAGAGCAAGATACCTTGGAAGCATCTCTACCCTTGTCAGCAGTGTTACACAGCACAGGGATTTCTCAGAAGAGCGGTGCTGGTGTTCAATGATTGCAGTGAAAAGAGGGTAGTTTTTCAGCTGTTATTGGTCTTCTACATCAGAATAGTGTCTTGTGGCTCTGAAAATAAGGAAGTTGTTGCTGGCTTGTTAGTGAAGTTCCACATTTGTGAACCAGGTCATGTACTTGCAGGGGCAGTAGTTGGGAAGTCAATGAAGCCTTCTTGTTTTCTAGTTCTGAGAAACCTTCAGGTTGCTGTTAAAAGGCGGCTGGTGCATATGACTGTTCTTTCTGGAAATGAGGCCGAACTTCTAATCAACTCTGAAAATCTTTTTCCGTAGACTGTCTTGACCTCCATACCCATCAGTAAAATGATGTTGTTAATAAATGCTTCCCCAGAATGTAGAGTTGTGCTGAAGATTACACTCGGCTAAGATACTTGTATGTGAAATGCTACACAAATACCTACAAAATTAATAGAGTGTTATAGACAGTGAATACTGGGGCAAGTTCTACATCTGAATCTGAGAACAGTGTCATACACCAATCTGGAGTGAGTTTTTGGTATGTGATGGATGAGTTTACCCTGGCCAAGCACTCAGGCACCCACATAGCTCTTTGCTCACTCTCCTCACCAGCTTTCCACAGTGGGACAAGGGGAGAAAACAGGAAGAGCAAAAATCAAGAAAAGACTTTGAGTTTTGAGTAAAAAGAAAAAAAAACAAAACAAAATCAGTTAAATAACTGAAGAAAATGGGGCTGTGGGGATCATGGAAGGATGACACAAACAAGTGGAGCAAAGGAGATCAAATACTAGCTCTCGTAAGAAGACCAATACCCAGGCAGTCTCTAAACACCTACTTTGGAAGCAAAACCCCATCCTTTTCTTTCTCTACCCCAGTTTCTAT
>JASSUY010028897.1:0-14826 GCA_032466535.1 Forpus xanthops
GCAAGAGCACACTGCCGGCTCATGTTCATTTTCTCATCAACCAACACCCCCAAGTCCTTCTCCTCAGGGCTGCTCTGGATCTCCTCTCTACCCAACCTGTAGCTGTGCCTGGGATTGCTCCCACCCAGGTGTAAGACCTTGCCCTTGTCATGGTTAAACTTCACGAGGCTGACATCAGCCCACCTCACAAGCATGTCAAGGTCCCTCTGGATGGCATTCCTTCTCTCCAGTGTATCAACCAAGCCACACAACTTGGTGTCATCAGCAAACTTGCTGAGGGCTCACTCAATCCCTCTGTCCATGTCACTGACAAAGATGTTGAACAAGACGGGTCCCAACACCGATCCCTGAGGGACACTACTTGTTACTGGTCTCTAGGTGGACATTAAGCCATTGACCACAACTCTTTGTGTGCATCCATCCAGCTAGTTTTTTATCCACCAAGTGGTCCACCTATCATATTGATGTCTCTCCAACTTAGAGACAAGGATGTCATGTGACACAGTGTCAAACGCTTTGCATATGTCCAGGTAGATGACATCAACTGCTCTACCCTTGTCCATCAGTTTCATAGCCCCATCATAGAAGTCCATCAGATTGGTCAGGCAGGATTTCCCCTTAGTGAAGCCGTGCACCTCTATTATTTGCAGAAGGAAGTTGTCTTCCTCACAGTCGAGGAACCTCCTGAATTACTTGTGCTGGGCCGTACCACCCCTCCAACAGACACTAGGGTGGTTGAAGTCTCATTGAGAACAAGGGCCTGTGAGTAAGGCTATTCCTGTCTGTAGAGTACTTCATCCACCGAGTTCTCTTGGTCAGACAGTCTGCAACAGATCCCCACAATAATGTCTCCCATCGCTGTTCTTCCTTTAACCCTGACTCACAAACTCTGTTGACTGCTCACCTATCCCCAGACAGAGTTCCATACTTTCCAACCTATCCCTAACATAAACAGCAACTCCGCTTCTTCACCTACTGGGCCTGTCTTTCCTAGAGAGCCTGTAAATTTCTCTTCCAACACACCAGTCTTAGGAGCCATCCCACCATGTCTCTGTGATACCTATGTTGTCATATTAATCCTTCCTCATATACAAATACATCATCCATTTCATCTGTGGATCCCAAAGGAGAAGTTGATGTCATTATTTGCACATGGCACAAACCAGATGTGCAGAGACCTTCTTAGTTGCCTATAGTAACACTGGCAACATTCAGAGCTTCAGAAGACCCCATGGCTTGTGGATCCACAGTCCCCTGGCTTCCACCCCACCTCCTGTGAGAGTTGCTCTTCAATCTATTACTCAGAAACCACTAATCCCATTCACATTTTCCGTTGCAGTAGAAAACACTTATTCTTGCTATCAGATAGGAGGGCATATGTGGCTATGTATTTTATGTTTCCCTTGAGAATGTAGCTTCATTAAAATCCTTCAATGTTGAGTCTTAACCATGTACCCACACTGAAATAAAATTACATTCTGAAAAGCTCACTCCAACTTTCCAGCCTCCTGGAGTCAAGCCTAGAGTGGCATAAATCTGCCACGCTCTCTGTGAGAGACTTATTTCTAGTCTTGCAATGACACAATCTTTTTGACTTATCTGCAAAGATTTCCTTCCTTGCTCTCTTCCCATCCCACTCACTGTCTCTTTTCCTGCAGGTGCAGTGCTTAGCTACTGGCTTCATTTAAAATAAATAAATAATGCTCTAAAGTATCCATCAGGCTCTCTTCAGGATCACTCTTGAAAGGTCACTCCGTACTCACATGGCATGTTGAAGTTACCAGAGCCTGCTGCCCTGTTTCTCTTATTTATTCTCCAGACTTCACACTGGCTGTGTCTGCCTTTAGTAATCGGATAATCTGCACAAATGGAGTCAACAGGTGCCAGGTGTTATGCTGATGCAGGAAAAGAAGCAGGCTCTACTTTTCTTTGCATTTCTTTTACAAGGCAAAGACACCTGATACTCTTAAAAGCCATCAAACTGCCATCCGGATGTGTGCTGATACGTCCGCTTTATTTCCTTTAAGTCCATACCCTGCTCCCTTCCAGTATGCTGTGCAGTCTTACTTGAAGGCTTTCCTGTATGTGACCTCTTGCTTTTTAGGGAAGAAAATATTAGGGTTCTTTTCTTAATTACCTTACATTTTTCAGTGTTTAACTTCATTCTTTCATTCAGTCAGTGCCTGAAGCATATCCTGCCTGATGTGACTAAGCTGTTGACTCACTCCTTTTATGGCTGTAATAAAATGAGATCTAATGACCAATGTCTGGATATCAAACACAAACAGTATTTGCAAAAAAAATCCAGATTGTTCCTTGTCAAGGTTGTGTGTCCTGGTATAACATTCACTTAATTTCAAGTATTGAGTAAGTGTGGCCCAAATGTAATCACAATTTTGTTTTGTTCTTTAATAGAGATGACCTGCTTGGCTTTAGCATTATCCCAGACCCTCCAGTTCTGAAAGTTTTAAATAGCACTGTTTTGGAATCTGTCCCTGCAACCATTAGAACTGGTAATTGCACTCAAAGACTTAATGTAGACAATTAGCTTTGCACTGTGCCCTAGGGATTCAACAATTTTATGAATTTGCAGCTTGCCTCAATTTTGCCATCCTGCTGGTGTAACTCTGGGGCCTCTCAGTCCCTGCTACCATCTCAGGTGGGTTATTGTCTGTGATTCCAGCATGTCTGTACCACACAGGGATGAGGAAGAGCAGGCCTCTAATTTTTGGTTGTGGGTGACCCCAACAAGTGTCCCCAATATAAGGAAGGCTGTGGTGAGCATCTGCATGAGAATGTGGCCCTTACAATTTTGCTTATGCCTTTGTTGAGTATAAGTTGAATTTCAAGCTTGGGAAGGTGGTATGAGAGAAGCCATTTCCTCCCCATATACCTTTGGTAGCATCCTTGCCAGTGGCAAAATAGAGGACTGTTAAATGTAGTACAGGGCATGGACAGGAAGGAGAATTGGGGACCTGGAGTTGGTTCCCTAGAGACTCCACCATCTGCTGCGTTGAGAAAGCTCACAACAATTCTATGCATTGAAGCCAGACTCCAGGAAATAGTGGGGTTTATCCGTAAGCCATCTACAGTCTTTTCCAAATTGATACTGTATCACAGTATTTGGTGCTGGAGTCATTCAATTACATAGGAGTCTCAGTTTCACTTACAAGAAAAAAATAAGTTTCTGTACTGCAGAGTACCAAAGATTAGCTTGCCAAGATGAGCTGAGGGACTAGGAAAGGCTCACAATCCATGGTCTGAAGAGTCTGATGTTTGTTTGACATCTCATCATTGTAGAGCCCACCTCACAGTACAGCCAGCCTCATAACGAGAAGTTCCTTTAAGTGAATGCTAAGTTTTATTATTTAAAAAAAAAAAAAAAAAACAAATCCAACAGTGGCCATTTCAGCAGATCTGAAGCTTTCTGTGAATTCCGATGATATTCAGCAAACACTTTGGGAGGGAAACAGGAGACATTTGCTTTGGAGAAGCTGAATTACTTTTCTCAAACATTCTAGTTTTTGCTCTGACCTAGTGTTTACATTAGAGAATTGAGTTGTTCTTAACAAAGGAAATTAAACAACGAAGATAAACAAAACAATAGGGGATGATTTAAAAAATACAGAAGGCGCAGAGATTTTGATTTGACATAATATACACCCATTATATGCACACTCTTAGTTTGGAGATGTGGCAGGCAAGCTTTTTTTCTTTTGGGGAAGAGTGCTGCAGGGAAAGCTGCCCTGGAAAAATAGAGCCCAGATGTAAAACATGTTGCAGTGGTTTGTGCCTTAGTACCAATGGAGAAAAATCCAGTGCTCCTCAGCGTCTGGCCCACTTCTCCAAAGAAGTGGTAAATACTCCATCCCCGGCAGTGTTCAAGGCCAGGTTGGACAGAGCATTGGGCAACGTGGTCTAGTGTGAGGTGTCTCTGCCTATGGCAGGGGGGTTGCAACTAGATGATCTTAAGGTCCCTTTTCAACCTTAATTATTCTACGATTCTCTGTATGCTGGTATTATGGGTTTCCTTTCCTTTGGCTTTCTTGTCTTGCCACAAAGTGAGCTCACCTGAACACCTCACCTCCTGGGTATAATCAGCAGAGCATTAAAACACACATCCAGGCCTTGGTTTGAAAAAGAATTTTGAGATTATATTGAATCACCTTGTCAAACCCAGTAACACTGACTTGGAATCTGGCTCTTCTGACTGATGCTTCTTGCTGCTTCTTGTGTGCTTGTCCATGGGCTGTCAGCTCCTGCAGGCTTTAGTTAGGGTTGTAAATAAAGTGGAGGGATGGGAGTGGGGAGACAAACTGTAACCCTCTTCCTGAAGCACAGCCAATACTCCTTGGTATGTGTCAGGGGAGAGACCATGGCACTGTGTAGCTTTGCTGTCATCAGCCTCATGGCACCCACCTTGCCTAATCTGGCCAGCTAGTGGAAATGAGAACATCCATGGTACTGGTTGTCCGAGTGAGAAAAGCTTTTCTTCTCTTTTTCTCTGTGATTTTATAGAGTAGAAGGTCTTGGTGCAGTGATTGTCAGTTTTCTTTTTGTACCATGCTAAGCTGAGGGCTTCAGACCTCATACGTGTCAACGGGTGGCATCATTTTTATTAACAAGGTAACTGGTATGTTTCTAGTGCCAGTGCTGGTAGATGTTACCTCAGACTTTCCTGAAACATCTGACTCTAGAGAAAATGATTCATTTATGCAATCTATTTGGAGAAGGACACGTGTCCTTCATCTACATTATGTCAGGCAAAGTTCAGCCTCTGAGATTCCTTAAAGGAACGAAATGCCAAAGAGGAAAACTGTCTATTGAAAGATTGGGAGCGGAAATAGTACCTTGCTTTCTTCTGATAAAAGCAAGTGATGGTCCTAAGGAGACATCTCAGGATCTGATCCCACTTAAGGAATTCTGCCTGGGAAACCTCAGGGTCTGGCTTGACTATTGCGTTTCTGCAGCTCTCACAGTATCCAGGATCCCTAAAAAAGTAGGGACTTTTCAGTGGAGCTGAGTGAGAAGTTTTTATGCTCAGTCCTAAGAGCAGCACTGGCTTTTGATAAGTGGTTGAGTGGTTTTAAACAATGAAAAATTAAAACAATCATTCAATTACATGTGAGCAGATGCCCTGAAGTGAACTGGTGTGGCTAACTTTACAGTTTTATTGATGATAAGGCTTGGAAGTATTTGATCATTCTTATTTCATGACTCTCCCTTGCTTAGTATAATCCTCTTTTACAGCTGAGGTGGTTTTAAAACACGAGATAAATTTTTGCAGCAGCAATACATTTTTCTGAAGAAAATACAAATCTCCAAGAATGGCTTATTTAGAGTACACTGAGCCAGAGGAGGTCCTACTTGACTTTTATTTAGAGCAAGATTTCACAAGATATTTAGGTGTCTGTATGGGATATGAACAACTGGGCTTTTCAGAATCACTTTGCCAAAGGCCCCCATGAATGCTTTTTGAAAATAGGCCTTCATATGGAGATAAAAATCCCTTTTAATAGAGCAGCCGTGGTCTCTTTGATCCCCTAAAGGCAGGAGCTGCTCCATCTCAGCACCTGCAGGGACTACTGTTGCATGAAAGCAGGAGCTAAGCCACTTTCAAAGAAAAATTACCCCTATTTTATTTGCCTGTTCTTTTGCAAATCCTGAAAACTTCTGCTTTAGCAGACTTCATCCCCAACTCTCTTGAATGCACTGTATTAATTGATGCTCAAATATTTTTTGAATGTCTGGGTTTCTTATTTATTTTGGTTTTAAACTCTTGTAAGCTTTTGAAGTTAAGGGAAAGTGATGGGGAGAAGGCCCAGCCTGGGGATTCTTCATGTTATTGCACTCAGAATTGGGAACTTGTATCCCTGTACCCTGGATGCTAGTATGAAAATAGCTTGGTGAAGAATCCCCAAGTATGGAAAACTGCCCTGTTTCATTCTTTCATTCTGAGAAGTGGAAAGAGCATAAAAGTCCACATTTTTGTTACTTCAGATTTCACCTGCTCTGTTGTAGACCTATTTCTCTCTTCCATCCATCCCAAGCTGACCCTGGAGTTCTGCTGCCTTGCACTGAGGTGGTGGATGTGGTCTGCCCCATGAATACCCCCTGTCAGCCTCCCTGCATGGTGCAGTGCTCGCTGTGCCCCAGCTTGTGTTTCATGTGCTGGGAATGGCCATGTCATGTTCAATATGCATAGTGCCTCAGGGACACAGGCTGAACAATCAGAGGGCAGCCGATTGCCCTCTTCAATGCCAAAGCTGGACACTAATGAGGTGACATGTCTGAAAAGCAGGTTTTCTTGTCACTGGTTTGACTATTTGTTTGTTTGGTCCATTGTGTCATTTTCAGGAGCATTTCCTCCTTGTTTCTGTATATGCAGGTTTTGCTGCATTTCTGAATAAGCCAGGCAATACCTTCCACCCCCATTGCAAATGAAGAAGGTGGTGCAAGTACTGAAAAGCAGGAAGAGTGCAAATAATTACTTCCTTGGAAAGGTGAGATGTGGTTTACCTCATTAGAGTAAACTAATTAAAGCTGGACTCAAATCCTACCCTTTGGGCTATGCATTGGCACCTGGTGATAATACGGCCAAGTGTTATCACATAAGTCAATAGGAAATAAAAGTCCCTATTTATATTAATATAGCAGAATGAGCTTTAACCTTCCCTTTGAGTTTCTAAGAGGGACTATTAACAGGAAGGAAATACACAGTTCTGGATAAGAATTTAATTTTCTGGGGGCAAAGCCTGTAAAGATGCTGTCTGCAAAAGGCCCACTCAGGCCTTACCTCTCTCTGAAGCTACCTCATGCCCCAAAATGCTCTGCACTGCTCCCTCAAACCAGGTTGACCTTAAGAGGTTCACATTTGCCTTCACCATGAGATGATGACTCTTTCAGTCCTGGTTGAGAACTGAAGAGATTTCCTTATCTCTTCCTTTGTTTTCTGCCTTCTTTTCCCAAATCTAATGCCTCTAATATTTTAGAGATGCTTCCACAAGTTCCCTGTGGAAGCTGCACCTGTACTCTTGGGCAACAATTGCTCATGATGTCTCCTCCCCTCTTGTCTTTTGATTTCAGTGAATTTTGCCTTGAGCCGGTCTCTATTTGTATGGCCATACTACAGCATTTTTGGCTTTGTATCCCAAAAGGATTTTTTTGTTCTAGAATACAATTGCTATTTATTTACTGGCAATAAACTAGAAATAACTCATCTGTCTGCAAGTATAGGGAAAGAAATGCAGTGAAGAATGCCAGTGAAGCCAGCCAGCAGGTTGCATTTTTGAGGGAGTGTAAAACTCTGTTCTAGTCTGAGCAGAGAGAGCAGCATAAGCAGCTCTTACATGCCTTAGAAGTGTCATTTTAAAGGTGCCACTGATATTACTGGCTCCTTAGCCATGCCACTGCTTAGCAACTGCACATTAAAATGTCCAAAAGCTCTGTGTTAACTTGAAAGAGGAGAAACAGAGATAATACTTAAAAGTTGGAGGCATCAGTGCTTCAGGCATCAGTTTGAAAACCCCACAAGATGGACCATATGTGATACTGTAGTCATCATGGGCCAGATGATCGAACCAAAAAGCCTAAACTGGATTCTTAGCAAATGGTAGAGCAAATCCACCTTCTCATAAGCCTGTAAAACATTTGTGGGGCTAGTCCATGGCAGCCAGGGTGCTGCTGTTGTCCCTCCTGTGGTATCAGCTGGGACTCTGAAGAACTGGCTTCAGTGGTGGCAGACCCTGTTCATCTCTGATCTATGCCAAACCAGGAGAAAATGAAGCTAGGAAAAGGAGGAGCTGTAATGTGGGTGCAAGGGGGCTGCCTGCTGCAGGCTTACAGGGGATGTTGCTTAGGCTTTGTGCTGCTCATCTGAGGACTATTGAGTTAGAGGAGAACTGGAAATCCCTTGCTCTGTTTACTAGATGTTCTCCCAGGAGATCTGTTCTGCTTAGATAATTCTTTGGTTACAATTTGTCACAGAAACACATAATAATATCATAGATGACAGGAAGAATGTCATGCTGAGTGGCTGTGTCTGGGAATTAGAGGATAACATTCATAGCATCACTTGGGATCTCTCAAACACTCCTTTAAGGCAAAATGAAACAGTTAACATGAAACATGGAGTCTGAATTTAACTGTTCTGATTTGGATTTTGAACTCTTAAACAAATCCTTTGAAAACATCAATGAGAGTTTCGATTTTGACAGAGTGTTATTCAGTATAAACTGCTGAACAAATTCAATTCAAGTAAGAATGTTTTGTTTAAAGAATTAATTTCAGAGATGCCTGAAGTAGAGGAGTACCTACAACCTCTGCTAAGTGGCACTCTGTGATGTTCCTGATAGGACTAAGAGATTATGTATTATATATTTCAAGTTATTTTCTCAAAGGCTTTTAAGATGAAAGACTGTATTTTGAAAAAGAAAAGTATATGGAACATGTCTGATGGGGAAAAAAGCAACATCTGTAAAATGGAAGTGTGCATTCATCACAGCAAAGATTGTCAGGGTGGTAGTTATGAATAGCAGCATGGTAAATGGAAAACGAGTGAAAATACTGTGTAAGGTTCAAAACCTGTCAATGGCAGACAGGGAAAATTTAAGGTGAAGAGAATGCAAGCATTACAGAGTGCACAAAGTGTAATCCTGCTTTTTTTTTTTTCTGGTTAGAAATACACCAGCTAAATGAAATTAAGAAACATGACTTGTCTGAGTCAGAATCTGAAAAAGGTTAGAAGAAGAAATCTTTTCAAAGTGTTTACAAGCCACAGGGGAGTGTAAATCCACTTGAGTTTTACAAGCTCAGAGGCACTGGTTTGAACTCATCTTTTTGTGAGTATCTTTGTATATGTTTTCATAATGTACTATGTTTTTTCCCCTTTTTTGGAATGGTAGCACTGGTTTCTGTGCTCAGCAGAACAGATTTTAAAGAATCTTTAAGGAATGAGAAGTTATAAATGCCTGCTTGTGGCCACAAAGGTTTTCATTACTAAAAATGAATCTACATGAGAAGACACTCTGGCTTAAGGATATAGAAACTTTGCATATATCTGGATGAACAGAGCTTTTAGTTCAAATTTGACCATGCTGAAGATCATAAGTGATCACATACCATGCTGCTTTTGTAAGTGATTGCTGCTATCCTGGAAAAAGGTCTTTATCAATAGAGCACTTTACTACAGAAGGAAACACTGTGGTGGTTTGTGAGGAGCCAGAGGACAACTGAAGTCCTAAACTGTTCCCATCTTTGTGATGCATTGCACATGATTAACAGGAATGATGAAGAGACTGGAGGCAGAAATCTCCTGAGCAGAATGTAAGGTGAAATGGTCTCTGTGTACTTATTGAATCTAATAATTTACATCTCATTGAATCCAATCAAGTTAGCAGTTTATCACATTAAGATTGCATTAAGTTGGTTGTCTCCAGCAAGCCTGAATTATTGCTGGAGGGGATCCTACAGCTTTGTGCTTGAGGCTTTTATATTCCCCAAGTAAAAGGTCTAACTCTGGCTGAGATGTGCCTTTGCAGAGGCCATCTTGCCTGCATGGCTCCATATCTTACTCGCTAGTGATGAAAGAAAGCTGTTGGCAATCAGAAGAAGATGGCTCCACACTCAGGTCTTGTTTACACTCAGTCACTGAAATATCATGGAAATCAGCAGGTTTGTTTGGAATTTTCTTCCTTGCAGCTGAGGTCTGATCAGATCCTTTACATGCAGTTTTATGATAGAAGGCTCTTGTTAGCCAGGTCTGTAGGTGGATGGCAGCAACAGTAGTTGTATAAATGCCCTTTACCTTCACCTATTGAGAATATGCAGCTACTGGAATAGTTTGAAATTCAGAAGTTGATCAGGTGTGACCAGAAAGAAAACCACCCAAGTGTCCAGTTTCCCACTGATTCTGTGATTCAGCAATGCCCACTGGCTATCGAAACATAATGCAAAAGTGAAGGACAGAGTTTTTCTTAACACTGAGAAATGAAAGTTAGAAAACGAGATATTTCGTGTAGCCCAGTTACAACATCCCAGATTGTATGAAAATAGATTTTGTAAGTAACTCTTGCTTATGAGGCAAAAACAAACTACTGTGCTTTTTGTTTTTCATCTGAAAGTATTCAGCCTGTAAACTGGAATGAGCCTGAAGAGAAGAGTGCTCCTCAGAGATGCCTTGGGTGCCATATAGATTTTTATGGAGAATTTCATCTCTGCGATGGAACTCTAGTGGGTGGTTTTACAGTTCTGGGGAAAGATTGTTCCTATTTCTTGAAGAGCTTCATCTAAACGCATGGGTCCTGCTGGTGCTGCTGCTGTTCAGCTGCACAGGGCGCAGCCCACAGCCCTGCCTGTAGGAGCCAGCACGCAGGGGGTAAGTGGAGGCTGCATGGGCTGGGTGCAGTCAAGACCAGTGTCTCCTGACCTACGGTTTTTTTTTTATGTTGTTCCAAGGATTGTCTTCTGTGCAGTCAGTAGTGTCTGACCTTAGAGACTGCTGGTGCGGTCTTGACCTAATCACTGGAGGTATAAATACAAAACATAAAACCAAATGAAAACGTGGTGAGAGCAAGCTGGTTACTGTGCACAGCTTACAGGTGTAAAGACAAAGGTTTTCATTGGCAGTGCACTTCTAAATAGCTTTTTCTTCTGAGTTGCAGCTGCTGATTGCACAATGTCATAAAGCCTCTTGATCTGGTTCTCCATTTTCTCCCTGCCCTGCAATTTTCCCACTCTTTTGCTGCCCACTCACATTCTGCTGAGTAGTGTGCAGAGCAGAGTTTTAATATTCTTTAAAACAGCTTGCGGGCAGTTGATCCAAAACTACCAGTGTCCTGCAAATCGTTGTCGTTATTTAAACATCAGAGAGAGAATCTCTGCCCTGGGGCCTGGGCCAAATAAATATGGATTTGCTACAAAATGGTTTTATAATAATAATTTGAATGTGAGCTGAAGAGAGGAGAAGGCCTTCATCTCACTTCCCATATCTCATTGCAACTTACTCCAGTGCAGTAATATGGGAATCATCAGGAAAGGCAGCTCTCAGTTTTTATCAAACACTTGGTGTCATTTTTCTTGGGGCTTTCAGTGGCTGCAAACTGATTAGGTTTTGTTTTGGAATAGGCTGGATAAAGTAGGATTTCACAGAGGTTAAATAAAAGCCTGGCTTATTTCTGAATGACAATTCTGGGATTACTGGAAAGGCATTTAAGTAAGTTCTGTTCTATTTCTCTTCTGGACCTATTAAAAGTCAGTGAAGTTGCCTTTGGATGGTGACCCAATGTTCTCATCTGTATTTAGTCCAGTGTTGAGTAATTATGCAATGTGGTCCATGTGACCTCATTTTCTAGAGCCCTCTGGACAACTGGACTGCCTTTCAGGTCCTGCAATCCTTCAATTAGGTGTATTTTTTCTCAGCTGCCATTTCTGTGTAGCAATACCTTTAGTTCTTGCAAAGACCTTTCAAGTTTTTGGGAGGGTTCACACCTGTTTTAATTCAGCCAGAAGCTGGTGCAGAATGGGGCTGCAGGGACATGTGTATATTGAAGCTTGGCTGGTTTAACAAAGGTGACTTTGACCTACCACTGTGCTCCAGTAATTGTGAGATTGGTGAGTTCTGAAGGAGAACTGGAAGGGAAACGAGATTACATCAGGGCATGATATCTTTTCTTTGCCATCACTTACATGTTTCTGAGACAGGGGTACCATTAACACATTCAGCTGATTTTATGTAATGACTCCCCAAATCATTGCATTAGTCTTGCTATTTTGAAGTCTGACTTTTACTACAACAAAAGAGATTTAATGCACTAATGAAAGGAGTCAGTAAGTTAAAAGATTTGGCCAATGAGGACAGAAAAGACTTTTAGTAAAGTTGTCACATAGGTAAAGAAGTTTTTACTCTGCTCTTTTTGCTCTTTCATGGGGTTTATTCAACAATAAACACAATTAATTTAGTGGCTATACTCCAAATCTTCTATGTGTTATTCACAGTGAAATAATACAAAATACTCAAGGGTGTTGTTCCAGTGATTTCTCTTGGTGAGCAGTTTAAAATTACTGTTACATTTGGACTTGGTGGAAAATCCAATTTCCAAGACTGGAAAATGCTTTATTTTTTAAAATCAGGCATGTTTATTAAACTCATGAAAGTTAATGGAAACAACAAAAAGCCAATAAGATCTGAGAAGGAATAACAAGGTCTCTCTCCTTAATAAAACTACCTTTGCCTGGATGGCATTTTCTGTCACTCTCTGCAGGGAGCTAGGCAGTCCCTGGTACTGGGGGAAGAAGGCTAAGTCAGTGGCAGGGCTCACAGGTAACCACTGGGACAGAATAACCCTGACAAACCTCTCAGATGCTTTGAGCTCACCCTTGAAATCACGAATACGCAGTGGAGCTCAGGAGGGCAGCCTCTTAATGAAAGCCTCTGAGTCTACCCCTGGGCCACACAGGGCCTTGAACTAGGGCTTTCTAGGGGGATTTTCAGCAGGGATGGAGCTCCTAGATGAGCATCTGCAGCATGAAGAGAACAGAGTGAGGCCGGCATGTCCCACCCTGGTGATCTGCTTCCCTGGCCAGGCAGTGGTGGTGTAGGAGCCCTTACCTGTCCTTCGGGGTCTCCTCTGCAGAGGTGCTTCCTACTGTCAGCTTCACTGGAGTCCCTATCTAAGGGTAGGATTAACTCAGTGACAGTGCAAAGTTTTACTCATTTCCAGGATTGAAATTGTATTTTGTGGAAGCAGACTCTGATCTTGCTGAAGCACTGGCCTTTGGGAAAGATTATCAAGCACAATTCCCAAATGGGAATTTTTGAAAACACAGGAGAGCGTACAAGTTACTTACTCTATTCTGTTTGGTTGAGGGTTTTCTTTTTAGCAGTCAGTGTCTCCACAAACTTGGCAAATGACCCAGAAAATAAAACACATGGACTGGCTCTCTAGTAGTAATGGAAACAGCAGTGGGAAGGCTCAAATCGTGCCACAGCCAGGTTATGTTACAGAGACAAGGACTGCTGTAAAGCAGGGGAAGGGCTGTCATATTTTTCTGCAGAGTAAACTGAATTACAAGGAGGAAGCCCATCTTCTCTTAGGCATATACAGAAGACATCATTAACTATTTTGGTCACGAGATGCAAGGAAAGGGATGCATTTAATGACTCTGTGTTAGAGCTGTAGAAGATTAATAGATTCCTTGGAAATAGCTGGCATTTGGGAAAGAGCATCCTTCAACAAAGAGCCCAGCTGTGATCCTGTTTCTCTGTAGGGCTATTCTCTCTGCCAGGTGCCTGCCCCCGAGAGAGCAGTGAGTTCTGGGCTGCCAGTCAGGCTGGATGGCGAGATGCTGAGAGAGCCCCAGTTGTTAGCAGAATGTGTGGCTTTATTCCTTTTCAATTAACGTCATCATGTGTAAATCTGCTGTGGGACTCCAGTGATAAAGAAAACTGACATGCACCACTCCAGTGCAATAAATCTTTAGGCTCTGGCTGTGGGGATGCCAAATCCACTCGTCAGCTTGTTATTCTTGAGCTCATCAATTGTGTGGCAGTTGCTGCTGCGGTCTGAACACCATTGTTTTGTGCAGAGGCTGAGCTCTGGTTGGGCAACTGAAAAAATCTGTGTGAAGCTTAGGTTTTGCTTCTCCCTTTTCTGTAATAGATCATGTTCAATAATCATTTTAAGAGCCTGTAGTTGACTTCTCTGCCACATCTTCACTGTTGACGGTTTTAGATTTCAGTTTTCAACACCTGCTTGTGTATCTGTGTGCACAGTACATGCATGAGAAGGAGCTTTAAAATTGCAGTCAGACAACTTTCTAACCTAACTGATTATTTTCTACTGGGATGGTTTTGCACCAGCATTTCTGGGCATCCTGGTTTTGGGGTGGGTCCAGGCAGAATGGGCTCAGGTCTCTCTGCTCTCTGTGTATTTCTGTAGGACCTACTGCATGAAGGATTTGTTCATGGCTGGGGCTCCTGAGTATGTGCATGCTAAGGTGAGAACAATTTGAATTAATCCACTCCCAGACTAAGATGTAGCTCCTGATGGTGAAGTATCCCAGCCTTGAGTTTAAAGAAGTTCTCTGCTCTGAAGCTTTGTGACATTAAAGAAGTTGAGCATTATCTTTTTTAAATAAATCACATTATTTTGCTGGAGCCCGCAGTATTTTGTCCAGCTGTTGTCTCATTTAGTACAGTACATCAGACTGGCTGGCTGAGGTATTTGCAAAAGCCATGCAGTTCCTAGTGATGGACCATTTGGGGCTTATTCTCATTATAAGATTTTTTATCATTATTCCTGCAGTAGAAGCCTGCCACAAATAATGTATGTAGTGTCTGGCATGAACTAACTAATGGCCTGCTGGCAGGGCAGCTCTTTTGATGCCTACAGTACTTTGTACTTGAATATGCTAGTGGGATGAGAGCTACGTAATGTTAAGTGTAGTAATGATGGGCTACCTGAACAAGCCTATATATATATATGTCCAGAAAACTTCTTCCTTTGGTACTCATTTGCTCTTTAAGCACCTTATATTACATAGGCTATAATAACATCACAATTTAATATCAGAAAAATTAGGTGAAATGAAAAAAAAACCTTAAAGTTGCACATAAATCATAGAATCATAGAATAGTTAGGATTTGAAAGGACCTTAAGATCATCTAGTTCCAACCCCCCTGCCATGGGCACGGACACCTCTCACTAAACCATGCCACCCAAGACTCTGTCCAGCCCGGCCTTGAACACCATCAGTGATGGAGCATTCACAACTTCCCTGGACAACCCATTCCAGTGCCTCACCACCCTTACAGTAAAGAATTTCTTC
>JASSUY010028898.1:0-56166 GCA_032466535.1 Forpus xanthops
GTGAGGCACTGGAATGGGTTGCCCAGGGAAGTTGTAAATGCTCCATTGCTGGCGGTGTTCAAGGCCGGGTTGGACATGGTTTAGTGGGAAGTGTCCCTGCCCATGGCAGGGGGGTTGGAACTGGATGATCTTAAGGTCCTTTCTACCCCTAACTATTCTATGATTCTATCCTATTCTGTGTGGCTACTCTGATGTCAGGCAGCCCATGGTGACAGCATTTCTGTGCATCTTTTTCATCAGCATTTCTCTTTGCCTGTGGCAAACTCCATGCTAGGCTTCACTTCCTCTGCAAGAAAGGAAGCTTGAGCGCAGCTTCTTTGACTGGTGCCTGCCCCAGGGTTTAAGATACGCACATGGCCCAGTTACTCCAGTGTGTAGTGCCTGGCAGTGTGAGTGCAGTTGCCAGAGCTCAGCCCTGTTCCTTAGTACACCTGCCAGGTGCCTGTCTCTGTGATGCTTTGGCTCTGTAACTTTTTATATTACTTCAGTTTTAATCTTTTTTCCAAAAGTTTTTCATTCTAAAACTGGTTTTCCATAATGATTTTGAACTTTTATCTTGCATTGATTTGTCTGCACTTATATACTTCCAAAATATAATGGAATTAAAAGTCTTCAGCTTTCTGCTGTGTGACATTGACCATTCAGGAGTTAGGCAAATGACATGATGGGGAGAATAAGCAGCATCTCTTAATATGTTACTCATTAAAAGAGTACAAGGAGGCAGCAGTTCTAATTACTGCTGATTTTAGTGACAGAAGGCTCATTCAACTAATGAAATTCATAAAATCTTGGATGAAAATCCTATCTCTGACCTCTAGGTGTGAAATGCAAACTAGTCAACATTACTGTGCTCGTGCAATGACTTTG
Source organism: Forpus xanthops (assembly GCA_032466535.1). NCBI lineage: Eukaryota > Metazoa > Chordata > Aves > Psittaciformes > Psittacidae > Forpus > Forpus xanthops. Next base: position 868 of record JASSUY010028898.1, read on the forward strand.
GAATAGCTTGGTTTAATGACAGGCAGCAATGGGAACAATACAGAGAATTTTCTGGTCGTGCTGTTCTCGTTTTTAGTGTACTGCATCAAAAGCATCTTTAGGCATCCAGAGAATCAGCTGATTTAGGTAAGATGTTTCTTTGCCCATAGAAAATAACACTATAAATCTTTGTTTTAACAGAGGTGTACTGTGAATTGGGCTGGACATGCCATCCATTGTAAAATAGCCTGAAAATGCCTTTGCACAGGGTCTAGTAAATTGTGCGTCAAACTCAGACTTACATTCCTTTTCTAGTGAATTAAACAAATAGAAGACTTTTGTCTCATTTACAAATTTTCTATTTTTGTCTCTCTATTCTGCAACTCTTCTATTTTGAACATCTTCACATGGTGTCTGTTACAATAACTGTTGAATCTGAGTTATGGAACTCTGAATGTGTGTTGCACTCCCACTTCTTGCTCTTGTCAGGCTGGACCCTGGACCCTCCTCTCTGTGCTTCCTGCTTAGAAAAGAGAAGACCATATATAGTCTTAAATATAGCAAGAGTATTTTTAAGTGTTGTGCTGCAGTGCTTGCCAACAGGGCTCGGTAAGGCAGACAAGTGGATGTGATAGGGACTATCTGGAATTGAAATAGGTGTTATTTGTCAGTTGCCCATTTTAGGGAAATCGCGTGTTTGCCTTCAAACTGGGTGACCTGGCAGTGTTGCTGCAGAGCTGAAGGCACCTGACGTCTCTTACCAAGGAGATGCTTGTTCTCATTTCTCAGATGGTTCCTGTCATTTCTCAGATCACACTAAGCCAAGTGCTGTGGGGCTGCCAAGGGGATAGGCAAGGGGCACGCATTCCTGAATAAGTAGGGCAATTAGAGCCTTTAGAGACCTGGACTGTATCAGTTGAGCATCTCCTGGAAGTGAGGGTAGATGATGTCTACTTGAAGCAAGCCAGGGTGGAAGTCTGGGGCCTGCAGAAAGGGGAGGTGTTCTTGTTCCACATGGATACTCTGCTGCTGTGCCTAACTCCCTTCAGAGTAAAGTCTCTTGGGAGGTCCTGGTCCCAGCTCTGTCTGGAGGTAACTTTAACTTTAGTTTATCTCCAACAAAACTACTTCCAAGTTGTAATTTCTCTAGCAAAATGCACCCAGGCTGGCTTTTCATGTTTCCTGTGTGTGTTGGCAGCCCCTTCCTGCTCTATGCTGCTCTTCTTTCCCTTCCTTTCAGAGAGACCCTTAAAATTTTGGCAAAGAGCAAGGTTACAGTCAAGCTTTGGGCTCTCCAGGTTGGTTATGAGGTTGTATGGGCTCAGGTGACTGTTGTGGTGGCTGCTGATGAGTAGCTGATAGCACACACCATGTGGAACCCATGTAAACCCAGGTTAATCCCTGCCAAGCCATTGATGGAATGACAGCAAAGAGCACATCTCCTTGTCTCTTCTCCCAGGTGGTAGCGAATGCTGTGGCCGCCTTGTCGGAAATCAGTGAATCACATCCCAACAGCAACCTGCTGGATTTGAACCCTCAGAACATTAATAAGCTACTGACGGCTTTAAATGAGTGCACAGAGTGGGGCCAGATCTTCATCCTGGACTGTCTGTCCAACTACAACCCCAAGGATGATCGTGAAGCTCAGAGGTATGGTTGCTCATGCTTTTAGCAGAAGCCATGTGGGGTTGTTTGGTCACTTGCAGGCATCTGCTGTGTTAGAACTCTGAAAAGGGCTTATGCTAATGGGTTTTTGTTGAGATTTGTAGTAGCACAATTAAGACGTGAAGTGGAAAAGCTTTAAAAGGGAAGCAACTTTTGGTAGATTGGGCTTATGCTAGAAACATACTGTCCCCTTTGCAGAACCACTTTCTCTGCTTATCAGTAGCTTTTTTTCCCCTTTTCCCATTTGAATGTCTAGTTCTTCGGGGTACTGGTGCTCCTAAGAAGGGATCAGCTCAAGACCAGACCTGCAACAATGGCAAGACTGGAGGATTTTCTGGTTTAAAGCAGAGCTCTCAAATCTGGTTTTGCTACTTTGAGAGGCAAGAAGCCCTTGTAAGTCTGAGGACTTCCAGAGTACTATAGGTCTGAGGCAGTAATATTTTTTTCCAATTAAAAACTAGTCTGTGATAGGATAGAACTGAAAATAAAAGTAAGAAATGTTTTTTTCTTATCACTCCAAATTTATCCTTGTACTTTTGCCTTTAGCTACGACTAAACCTAAATACAAATTGCTTAGGGCTTAGGAACTAGAGTGTTAATGTGTGCACTTCAAACCTCCTCGTCTTTGTCCGGAGTCATAAAAAGTCAGATTCTGTACCCAAGAGAATAAGGAACCAGCAGGAAAAAGTACTTGGAACAGGTATTCAGTATTCTTCATCTATTTTGTGTGGGTGATGTGGGAGTGGAGGGGGAAGAAGGGGCACAAGCCCACATGCAAAATCCTGGGCAGGCCTTTTCAAATTTGACATGTATCTTCATTAACTGTGGTTTTATAATCCACTTCTTTAGAAAAGCCTGCCAGTCTTGCTAGGTTTTCTTTCTTCCCACCTCCCTCCCCGTGTGTTCTGTTTCTGTGCCAGAAACAGCTCTTAATGAGTGCTAGAAACCTGCAGAGATCTCCAGGGTGTCAGGCCAGTATTATCCTGGCTTTGTCAGAAAGGGACCACCAGTTTGAACAGCTGTGGGCATGTCCCAGTTCCTCATCAGTGATTCCTCTGAAGTGCTGTATGAAACTGGATGGGCAGTAACTACTTTTGCTCCTTTGTGTGGAGTTTGACTCTCAGGGCCTGACTTTATTTCAGAGGAGAATGGTAGCACCTGGTTTTAAATAGCTTTCTCCTTTGCAGCAAGGCTGGTGTCATTACCCCTGCGCAGGAAGAAACTGAGGCACAGAGAGGTGAAGCAGTCTTGCATGCTAGGGGACCTTGGGCAGAGGCAGCTAAGGACTGCCCCCACCTCTGACTTTGACTCCTCTGCTCTTCACTGGCTGTGCTGCTTCCCTTCCGGGGTGGCTGAAAGGAAATCTTTCAGGGAAAGAAACTTCAGGAGGCACAGATGGGAATAAGATTGTTCTGGGTTAGCAATATGCAGGAGGGGGTGGGAAGAAACTTGACAGATGCTGTAAGAAAGACCATATGAACCCAAACTTCCTTTCTGCTTGGGGTGGCTTGTTTAGGATGCTGTTGATTTATAGGATCCACTGAGACAAGTGGTGAAGCTGAGACTTGGGGGTGGTATTTAGGTCATTCTTTCCCTGTATCTTCGGTGGAACAGAAACCTAGTTTTGCAGAAACAAATGGTTGAAGTGGCAACAACCCTGGAAGCAAATCAGAACTGTGTAACACCTCTGGATCATTGTGGGGTGGGCTAAAGTGTTTTTCTGATCATTAAAGTTGTGTTTGTAAGTGACAGACAAGATTACAGCAACAGAGAATACCGCCAGGCAAAGGCAGAAAGCACTAATAATGGATCATGTGTTGGGACTGGAATGCTGAGAGCTGGAGTTGTTCCTGAGCTTGCTGTGGCAGGAGAGAAACGTGAAGCTGTGAGAGAAGCAGTTCTTTGCTTCCTGCCGTGCTCAGGAAAGCAGGACTTTGCTTGTTCTCTGTGGACAAAACCAAATCAAAGTAGTGTCTGAGAAGCTGCTCGCAGCCATGTACAGTCTTCTAAAGTCCGATAAGCTCTGAAATACCTGACATTCTGAATTACATCTCTTACTTCTCTGTCTCCAGCATCTGTGAGCGGGTGACCCCTCGGCTGTCTCACGCCAACTCTGCAGTGGTGCTCTCAGCAGTGAAGGTCTTGATGAAGTTCCTAGAACTTCTTCCCAAGGATTCTGACTATTACAACATGCTGCTGAAGAAACTTGCCCCTCCGCTGGTGACCTTGCTGTCTGGAGAGCCTGAAGTTCAGTATGTTGCCCTACGGAACATCAACTTGATTGTGCAGAAAAGGTAAAGCCTTATGGGGTGTTATCCCTGGGTTACCAAAGGGCATCTGGTTATCTCAGACCTTCAGATAGTTCCACATGCTCAGAACTTCACTGAATTTAGGCCCAGATCCCTTGAGGGGCAGATTAAACTGTTTCATGACTCTGATAGACTGAATTAATTCTTTCAGCAGCATATATATGACACCAGTATCATACAGTATTTCTTTATCTTCCCCTCTCATTACCACCTTTCTAAGGGCAGTAAGAACTGCTCTCTCATTAGCCTGTAAACCAGATTGCAAGTAGGAAGGACGCTATAACTGTATGGTTCATGGTGACCTGTAGAAACTTAATGTGCTTATGGTGTTATCAGCATAATAAGAAGAACCAGGCTGCTGACATACTGATGTACAGTGGGTTGGGTTTTTTTTTCCATCAATTTACTCCCACATGCATGTTTAAATACTGTTGTTCCTTGCTGGAAAGATGGAATAGGTTGAGTAGCACTTTGTGATTGTATTCAGGGCAGAGCTACTGTCCACAGGCATCTGGCAAGTGAAAGCAGCAAATGAGTTTGTAGGTGGGTTTTGCATTAAGATAAGGATGTTATTCTTTCACTGAAAGCGCTGTCATCCACTGACTGACTGCAGTGGTTGGCTCAGCAGTTCAAATAGAGGAAATAGAGATGTAGGCAGAGGTAGAGACTTGAATTCTGCATTTTGTACCTAAACAGTCTTTTGCTTCAGCCTTCTGACCTTATTCAAACTGTTGCTCTCATGTGTTTACATGTGCTGGACACAAAGTGACACCATCCTGTTTCTCAGTAAATGTTTGAGTAGATGTCTAAACAACAGATACCTGTGGTTAGCATAGAGCCCCTTGTTTTTACCAGTCTTGAGTGAAACTATGTTATGTTCCCTCCAGGCCTGAAATTCTGAAGCAGGAAATCAAGGTGTTCTTCGTGAAGTACAACGATCCCATCTATGTTAAACTGGAGAAACTGGACATCATGATCCGCTTGGCTTCTCAAGCAAACATTGCCCAGGTCAGCTGAGGAGATCCTCATATGTTCTGGGCTGGAAACCCTCCTGTGGTCCTTACATAAGGATGTATGCAACCACTTCCTAGTGTGGTGCTGGCTTTTAGTTATCACTGTCCCTGGTGTAGTGCTCTTTGGAGTTGCTTAAGGGAGGTGGTAGAGTTTTCTCCATAGTGAAGATGTTAATAGAATGGTATGCCTTGCATCACGACCATTAGGTAGATCTTGTTGTACAAGGAGAGCTGACTCCTGTCAAATGGATTGCTGTTAGTCTTAAGGTTGGAGTGAGAGGCTTTTTTCAGGAGATGCACTTATAACAGTGGCATTGACAATGGCCCAACATGACTGAAGTCTGAATTTCAAGAGTATTAAATTGTTAAACACTTGCATCAATGCTTGTCAGAACTAAAATGAAGTTTATTTTGCTTCCAGAGTGGAAATAGCACAAAGCTAAACTGAATTGAGACTGCTTTACAGTATGTAGATTCTCCTTGGATTTGATGTTGGTTTAATCCAAATTTCTTTCTTAAAGGAACTCTTCTTGAGTGCAGCCCTGGCCACAATACCTAACACTAATGTAGAATGATTAATGCCTGTGGTTAGTGGTATTATTGTTCTACCCTAATTGTCACCGAGCAATTTCATTTAATGTGGCATTTTTAAGCAGCTCTTTCCTCTGCTGTTTTTTGGAACAGAGTGAGGTAATTCACCCACCTTTTGTGCTGGGGACATGGAAAACATCTTAAAAATCAGTTTCCATAAGAAATTTATTCAGAATTTTCTATTTATTCTTGGTAGGCTCCATAGCAATTTTAATGCATAATGTTTCAATAATGTGGGTTGTTTGGATGAAAGGCAGTGGTGTCTGGAGGGCAGAGTCTGGGACTGGTATCTGTAGACTAATGAATGAATCTCTGCTTGGTTCTAAAGAGGCATTCCTAAAAGCAGCCTAATCTTCATCAGAAATACGCCTTGAAATGAGACCCTAGGAGACCAGGCTTCTTCCCACATCCTCCCTGTGCAGCTTGTCAAGGCTCTTCATCTCCTTGCCCATTCTAGACCAAGGCAGCAGACTAGTTATATCCAAGTCATTCAGACTCAGTCAGTATTTGAAAAGTATAAGCTACTAAACCTGGGTGCTTTAAGTCCTGTGCAACAGAGATCAGCCAAGGAGATAAGGAACTTCAAAACACAGGTGTCCTGTCTACACTGCAGATGTATTTGTCTGCAGTCTGGCCCTTCAAGGCCTCCTTATCTTGTCTTTGCTTGGGGCAACTTACATTGACTATAGATTTTTTAACTGTCTCGCTTTGTGCTGCTCACCTCTCCTTTGCAATCCATTTGTGACATCACAGTGAAATCCCTGATGTCATTTTTGACATGAGAAACAGACACAAATGAGATTTTGAGGGAATATAAATTGCATAAGGTCTTTTTTAAGAATCATTTATTCTATCCCAGCAGGTCCTGGCTTAAGCCTTTGTTCAGTTTCCATTAGCAAAAAGGCCTTAAGAGGAGAAATATGTTATTAATCTCTATATAGGTGTTCCAGGGTGTCATCAGATCTCCTCTGCATCCTCCTTTTGGATCTAGCAGGGATCCAGAGGTTCATCTCAGCACAGAAAAGGAGAGATCAAAAATGGTTGTTGCTGAGAGCTTTGCATACAATGAACGTAGAGCAATAAGTACAGTAAACTAGGCATAAATCTATGTGTATGGATGTGACCACAACTTCACTGTATTTTCAGTATAAGGAGGAATAGCAGCACTTAAATTTGACAGGGCTGATTTTGTCCCTGGCTTTTAGTTAAGGGAAATTTGAAACTAATCCTGACTGAGCCATCCTTTGACTCTATGCCCTGGGGTCAGCAGTAGCAGTACTTTTTCTCCTTGGTAGGTGGTGCAGCGTTGTGTTTTTGATTTGGGGCCTAGGAACTGTGGTGATAACACCAGTGTTTTCAGTTACTGCTTGGTAATATTTTGGTCTGACCAAGGACTTTCTGAGCCTCTTGCTCTGCTAGGGAGGAGGGGAAGTCAGGAGGAAGCAGAGACAGGACACCTGACCCAAACTGACCAAAGAGGTATCCCATACCACAGCACGTCATGCCCAGGTTGTAAGAACGAAGAGCAGAGACCTGGAAGGGTGGGGGTGCACTACTTGGTTGGGCTGTGTATTGGTGGTGAACAGTTGTGTTCTTTCCTTGTATTTGCCTTGTCATTATTATTATTGGTGGTAGCAGCAGTGGTTTGTGTTATACCTTAGTTACTAAACTGTTCTTACCTCAACCTGTGGGAGTTGCATTCTTTCGATTTTCCTTCTCATCCCTCTGGGAGCAGGGGGAAGAAAGAGGAGGGGGAGTGAGAGAGCAACTGCATGAGTTATATGTGAGGGCCTTAAACCACTACAGTCCAGATCAGTTTTGCTGCCTGATGCAAACCAATGGGTTTCAGAGATTGATTGCAGAGTTCAACTGTGTTAGCTTTGGATGTGTGGGGTTAGCTGTGGAAGTGTGCATCTTGCTTGTGTTCTTATATTCAAGCAGCATCACTTGTCAGTGGTATGTTCTCTCTGTGTGACATCAGGGTGTATTTGCTTTGCAGGTCCTGGCAGAGCTCAAGGAATACGCTACTGAGGTGGATGTTGACTTCGTGCGCAAGGCTGTCAGGGCAATTGGGCGCTGTGCCATTAAAGTTGAGGCAAGTACCTGAACTTTGAGATTTTCTGTGATCATCTGACTTCAAAAGCCATAATGGGCTTTGTCATCTTGTTTTCACATTATGCGAAGTTTCTTTACTCCTGTGTTGGCAATCAAGTGACCAGGATACGTCATGCTCATGTTGATCAGTAGCTAGTGAGCTACAGTTGAGTACATTGCAGGATGGTGGTGTGCATCTCTCAGACCTCAGCTTTGCAGCAGAGTGAGACAGCTAAATCATCCCTCATGGAATATTTTGCTGCACTGGCTTCAGTGCAACAATGACCATTTATCTCGCAGTGACCACTTACCTGCTCGCAGCCAAGAAAACCAACCATATCCTGGGTTGCATCAAAAGGTGCATGACCAGCAGGTCAAAGGAGGTGATCCTGCCCCTCTACTCTGCTCTTGTGAGACCTCACTTGGAGCATTGTGTGCAGTTCTGGTATCCGCAATGTAAAAAGGACGTGGAACTGTTGGAACAAGTCCAGAGAAGGCCACGAGAATGATCAAGGGACTGGAGCACCTCCCCTATGAAGATAGGATGAGAGAGTTGGGGCTGTTCAGCCTGGAGAAGAGAAGGAGACCTCATAGCAGCCTTCCAGTATCTGAAGGGGGCTTATAAGGATGCTGGGGAGGGTCTCTTCATGAGGGATTGTAGTGATAGGACAAGGGTTAATGGGTTCAAACTTAAAAAGGGGAAGTTTAGATTTGATCTGAGGAAGAAATTCTTTACTGTAAGGGTGGTGAGGCACTGGAATGGGTTGCCCAGGGAAGCTGTGAACGCTTCATTGCTGGCGGTGTTCAAGGCCGGGTTGGACATAGCTTTGGGTGGCATGGTTTATTGGGAGGTGTCTCTGCCCTTGGCAGGAGGTTGGAACTAGATGATCTTAAGGTCCTTTCCAACCCTAACTATTCTATGATTCTATGATACAGGAGGGACCTCCTTTAATTGGCTAGGCTTGACCTTCTGAAGGAGGAAGAAGAAGAGATTGTGCAGAGGAACTCGGTATTATGAAACACTTTGTTCCCCCGTATTTCAGCTGAATAGAGCGCATGTACGGAATTAGAGATTTGGGGCACTTAAGTGCAATTTGCACAAACATGGTGTGACTCCATCTGTTTATTTAGTTTTACAGGTCATATAGCTTGTAGCTTCGTTTAGAGTGTGCCTAGATGCTTATGCAAGTAATTCCAAGAACCTCTGCAGTTATCTGAAACATCAGTCTGCAATGTCCTCTGCCAGTTGAACATCCACCAAAATGATTGAAAGAGAATGTTTTTTTAGTGATATCTCTGTTAATTTCCCCATAAATGAGTCAGGCATGCCTGACAGGAGCTCAGAAAGCCTGGGGGGAGAGGGAAGACTTATGCTGTAGTGTTAGTGCTTTTCAGTAAACTGCTAACCAAGTGCAAAATGTCGCTTAAGCCGTCTAATTTCAGCTGAGCTCATTTAGCTTTTGCTAAAGTGTGTTCCCAGGAGCATTGCCTGACAGCAGATTTAAATGAAAGCCTCATCATGCCTGGCTGAGTTTGGTGTCAGTGCACAGGTTTCTCTGGTTCCAGCTAAGCTACTGTGAGTCTCTGTAAAGAGGACACCAGCGGCTGACCTCTTGAGAAACTCGACTGCTCGTGCAGCCTTCTCTTCCTTCCTTCATCTCCTAAAGGCTTATCACTGCCATGGGCTTTCTTTTAGGCATGGCCCAATGGAGCAGGTGATCACTGCCTCTATTTCATGTCTGCAGTTTAAACTACCAGAGCGCTCCTTCCATGTTGTGTGCACGCAGGAGGCTGACTGCATGGAGTCACAGGAGTCACAGTAGAAAATCCTCTTGAGCATGAAAGAGGGCTACTGACAAGTTGAAGAAGCTGGTGGCCGTTCTTTCTGTAGCAGTGCTTGTACTGGGGACTGGGAGTTGGCTTTAGTTCTCAGTAGGGACTTTCTTGCTCAGATTTGGTCGTGTGTGTCTGTCATAGTTTCACATAAAAGATAGTGTGTTCGTGCACTATCAAGGTGGTTTTAGAAGGTTTTACCCTTTCCTGCTCTCATCCCCTACATTCTTTCTTCCCATCCCTGGTACTATGACATTTATATTCAGTATGCAAAGGACTAACGATGATGTCCCATCAAATTTGCAGCAACCCTCTAACTGTGTAATTGTCTCTCTCAGTAAGTAGTGTTAACCTTGATGTTTAGCAGTGCTCCTTTGAAGACACTGCTGCTAAAAATGAGATCTGTTTACTCCTCTGACAAGAGCCGGGTTTAAAGAGGGCAAATATAGAGCAACATATTACAGTGTCCTCAAGTCTGAGTTAATCCCTGTCCCCCGTGCATCTCTGTTTACCAGAGGCTGCACTGTGAGTTATGACTAATGGAAGAGCATCGTCCTCTCAGCCATCAGTGTCCAAGTTCCCAAGGCTCCAAAATCTGCTTTTTGACTTAGGGCACAGACAGAGGGAGCTGTTAATGAATGAGCATTCATAGGAAACCTCAGCTCTGCTTCAAGGATCCTACCTTTTGTCTGATTGTCTCTCCTAGATGAGTAAGACATTGTGTCTGCTGTGATGTGAGCAAGTGTGGCATTACCTTTGCTGCACACAGCAGAGGTTGTGCTTATTTGGGAAATATAAGCAATACCTATGCTGAATAGAAAGGTTGATTTTACCTAGGCTTAAGTAGTCATATTGTCTTGGGGCATGTTGGAACAACATCATTTTGCATAGATAGGCTAGCTCAGAGGTACTTTGAGAATGTCTATAGCAAACGTGTGGTGTAGCTAGACTTGCATTGGTTTCTTCCATTGACAGCACTAGGTGAAGTTGTCATCTGATGCTTTGCTTGTAAGGAAACCAAGCATCACTCCTATGGGAGAAGGAGATGAAGTGGATGCAGTAAGAGTAGTGATTCTTCTGGAGCAACGAAGCAGCAGCAGGAGCCATTTTAGAGGGGAATTTGTCGCCATTCCAACAGATTCTGCCAGCAGCCCAGTTGTTAGAAATCATGGAGTCCCATGGCTTGTGAGCATGGTATGTGGTACTTCAGTGTTCTTTCAGGCTTTCATCTGCTTTCTGCAGAAAAAACAAAGCAATTTTGATGCTGGTTGGTTGTTCTTCCTCGTTCCTACTTGAGAGCTCTTCTGGTTGGGGCACTCTCTCATCAGTTTGCACAGCACTGCTGTCCCTTGGGATGGCCACTTCAAACAGCAATATGTTTACAAGAGATGGGCTGAGCTGAGATGGATTTTGCTACGGGGAGGTTCTGTTAGAGGAGCTGCTGTACTGTGTATGTGCCTACGTGGCTTCTCACTTTCCAAGGGACTCATGGGCTAAAAATCAATCCCACATATTTCAAAGTGGATGTTTGCTATTCCTGGAAAACTCACGCTTTGAAGAGCCTAAAGGAAAGAAAAATAAACCTTAATTTACTTTTCCTTGACTTCTCTTATACTTTACTCATTGCAGACTGACAGAGCTGGACTGCTTGTTGCAACTGGCCACTGTAGGTTCTGCCAAGTAGAGGTGGCTTAGGACAAGCTTACCCCAAGTGCCCCTTAAGGCCGCTTGTTAAAACATGTAGTGAAAGTAGGGGAAACTGGTAAGAGATGAAATTGCAAGCTCTGAAGCTTCTGTCTTCAGGACTTTCAGTGAGGTTCACACTGTGAGCGATGTCAGCGTGTGTGGAGCCAGGTCCATGGTCAATGTCCCTGAAATGGAAGTCTTCCAAGTCTCAGGCATCAAATCTCCTTTTGAGCAGAAGAGATCAGAGCAGGCCATTGTCAAATTGCCATTTCACTGTCTCTGTAGTGGCATAGGACCTGTAAATCTGTGCTAAGGAGGGAGAGGTATCATAAAATACATGATACCAATCATAATTTTATGATACGTTTCCTGACTCTGCGACCAATTGTATTGGATTTTTTCTTTTTGGTGTGAATTTCAGGGGAGATTCCTATGCACTTTAGTGCCATTTTGACAGAGCAAATGCTGGTTTATAGTGTGTTCAGTCTTGGCTGTTCATTGCCACTGTTTGCACTTGTAGGCCATATTTGTAAGACACCACAGGTAGAGTCACAAGGGCAAGCAATAACCGAGAGGTTTTAGTGTCTGCTTGTTCCCAGTTCAACTCTACAAGTCTTGAGGCTTGTCTGTGAGATTTCTGCCCATTCTCAAAAAGCTGATTCCTGTGACTTAAATGCCATTTCATTCCTTCTCCTCCTGCCCAGCCTTCAAGTACTCTGAATCTGAGGGAGTCTGTTAGCTCATTTAAATTGAAAAATCCACCTACGTTGCTATTGTTTGTGCCCTACACTGTTTGTCTTGATGCTGAATGCTTTCTGAATGTTCTGATGGCAGTGTCATGAGCAGTCTGCTTCTCACATTAATCACCAGCTGTGTAATGAGGCTTCATATGTGCTCTGTTACTAGCCAAATCGCTGTCCTTATTTGAGACTCCTTGGTGCTGGAGATGGCTGCTCCTGTGACATCCTGCTTCACTGTACTATTAGGAATTAGACCTCCTTGAATTACTTGCTTCTAACTCCAGTTCTGGTTCCTGGAGCATGCCAGTGTCTAGTGCTTGTTGTCCTACAGTGCCTGTGGCTAGGAGTTTTTTAACTAGTTAATGTAAAAGCTGCATTAGCAAAAGCTGGATTGCTATTTATAGCTGTGTCTTCACTTGTTGCTAGTGTCCTCACCCCAAAAACACTGAAGCTTTTTGCTGCTGTTAATGCAGCATGACTGACAGCATGGTTTTATCCTGCCTTCTAGCTTCTGCTGTTAAAGACACCTTCCCGCAGTCCCTGACAAAACTCTCACTGCTCTGGTGGCCACAGCATGGGCAAGAGAGCTCATTTGGTGGCCTGTTTCAACTTCTAGCCAGCAAGAGGGTGTTATAAGTAGTAATGCAGGTGATGTTCTTCAGGTCTTTTGTGTGGTGATCCAGCTATCTACTGGCACAGTTGCTTCAGACGTTACTTTTGCAGGAGCTGGAATCAGCTGGTTTCTCCAGTGTAATACACAAGCACTTGTTAACCTGCAGGTTTTTTTCTGAGCAAGCATATTGAGTTGGTAGCTGTGGTCCTTTTGTTTCCACCCTTGGGCCTTTTCTCATATGCATGCATTGTTCCCCAGCATGTACTGTGGTGTTTCTTCAGCTTGTTTTAATTGCATTATTCTGCTCTCTCTAGCAATCTGCAGAGCGCTGCGTGAGCACACTGCTAGACCTCATCCAGACCAAGGTCAACTACGTGGTCCAGGAGGCCATTGTTGTCATCAGAGACATCTTCCGCAAGTACCCCAACAAGTATGTGGAAGTAGTATAAGGTTTTTGGAAGCCCTTGTTGCTAACATCAGGGTGGAGCAATGTAAAACCCACTCCGCATAGCTTACCAGCGCTCTGAAGCAAAGGTGGCCATTGTTCCGAAAAGCCATGTCCATTCTGTTTCTAGCTTCTACTACAGCAGGACTCAGATGTTAGCTGTAAATGAAGTATCAGCCTGGCACATTATTAGTTTGAATCAAAAGCTTTTTCCTTCCCCACCATTCCATATTCATGCTGAATATAAGCCTTAATCAAAAGCTGTAAAGCTCTTACAGAGAATGCCAGAAGGAAAATTAGACCAAGTTTACAGCATTGGTCATCTGGTTTTGCTCATCTCCTCTGGAAGGTTTATATACAAGGCCATGAAAGTTCATGGCTTTCATGGGCTGAGATCTTGGTCAGATTGTGCTGAATAAAACACAGTTTTCACTGTTGGGAGCTCTCTCTGGCTCGGGCAGTACTCAGCTTTTTTTCAGCTGTTCCTACAGGAAGGTTTTGTCTGTTAGCTGCAGAATAGCCGTGTCTTTCAGCAGATACTTCATGATCACCTAAAAAGTAATACGAGACCTCTGCAGGCCTCTCTGGCAATTTCTGCTGTCAGTTACAAGGCAGATTACCTGCTTATTGACTGGGATACCCACACATGGGAATAGGGGCAGCTAAATAATCAGAGTGAGGTTTAGTCTGTTTTACAGCAAAGCCTTTGGGAAAGTGTAATATCCAGTTTAAAGTTACCAGTCTGAAGATGCCAGTGAGGCTGCAGGATCTGATACAGACTCATGGTTTGAACTGCTGGATAAAATGTTCCTTTTAGCAAAATGGAGAGGGAGGGAGAATTCCACATCTGGGTGGTCATATTGAATAACAAAACTGTAGAGCTCTTAAGGACCATGTGAGCTTGATAAAAAGGCTAGGAATATCTTCTGTAGTTGAGCAAAAATGCTGCTTGTTGTGTACAAGACATTGTAATTCAGTGCAGGATTCTCTGCAGAATGATGTGGGCAGAGATGGAGAAACACAAGTGGAACTCACCCCAGTAATCCACCTGTACTCTGACAAACCAGGTATGAAAGCATCATTGCCACTCTGTGTGAGAACCTGGATTCTCTGGATGAACCAGATGCCAGAGCTGCAATGATCTGGATAGTGGGCGAATATGCAGAAAGGATTGACAATGCAGATGAGCTGTTGGAGAGTTTCTTGGAGGGCTTCCATGACGAAAGCACTCAGGTAAAATTATGCTGTGCATCTTATCTGTAGTGTTTCATGCAGTGTATGGATGGGATAAAAGGTAAATAACATTGCAGTGGTCAGAAAATACCTTCCAAGGAAAACTTCAGTATTTGGCTAAAATAAAACTCTTGGGAGTCTATAGACTTGCTGGGTTGTCTGTATTTCCCAAACTTCTGTTTTTGGAAGGATAAGAAAGAGCAGGAGGGGTTTCTAGATTTTGTATGTATCTTGGGGAATAGCCCTACTAAGTACTAAAACATTACAGAAATGTAATGGGATTCATGAACGTACAACATAAATCTCAGTGTGCTAATCTGGGACTTGTCTGTGGAAGTATTTTGCAGCAGGCATGAGTTTGAGTCTCATTGTAGTGGGTTTCCCTGGCAAAGAATAGTTGTAATGCTGTTATAAAGCACAGGACTCAAGTTTCGTATCAGTAAGGGATGTTGAGACTTGGGAGACATTGCTAAAGTATGGATGAATTTTCTAATCTCTGCTGTGTCTGCTTCTCTTAGGTGCAGCTCACCCTACTGACTGCTATAGTGAAGCTGTTCTTAAAAAAGCCTTCTGAGACACAGGAGCTGGTTCAGCAGGTCCTCAGCCTGGCCACACAGGTAAGCCAAGGTACTGAGAGGACCAGAGCCCTCCAGACACCATGTTGGCCTGCTGTGTGGTGTCTCCCATCTGCTAGGCAAATCAGCTTTGCAGTAAATAGGATTCAAGCATGTTCCCCTCTCTCCCAGACACACTCCATTTAAGAGCTGCTCTGTGCCTGTTACCATGCCATCTGGCATCTGCTCTCTCCTTCTTAGCTCTTGCTTCATCCTAATTCCCTCACATTCCCCCACCAAATGAAAAGCTAGGGACAGGGTAGAGTTATGAAGAAACCAAAATGCTTTCTCTTTGAAGATGGCTTGCCGTTAAAACATCTGGAGCTATGACAGAGGGAAAGGGTCTGGCAAAGACTTGGTTCTGTGAACAGCAAAGCTTAGGCAGTGCTATGAAAAAGAACTGAGGTTTGAGTTCTTTCCTTTGTATTTGGTTGCTGTCAGCCAGTGTGACAGTTTGCTGGAGGCTTTAACAGTGGGTTAAGATCCTGGATTCATTATGCATGAGGTGCTGACTTATGAGCTTAAATCACTGCAGGCAGGACTGGGCTTGAGCTGGTAGACAAAAGTGCTGTAGCTCTGCAGGACAGAAGTGGAGATGTCATGGTGGCTGGAGTGGGTAGGACATGAGCTGATCTACTTATAGTCCCTGGCTGTAATGACTGGGGTAAATGTGTGATGACATAGCCCAAAAAGAGCACATCTGTTCCAGACCTGCTGTGTCGAGTGATGAAAATAGTCTCTCCGTTGTTCTGAATGGGCTGCTGTTGTTTCTGAGCAGAAGACCTGGAGTCTGTCATTAGCTGGCCTTTTTGGTCCCCTTTGCTGCAACAAGCCATGGCCGTGGACTTTGAGCACTTAAAAGTTTTATTCATCCCTTTGGGGGTTGCATTGGTCAGAAGCAAGCAATCTGTGGACTGCTTTTCTTGCTTCAAAACCTGCTGTTAGGCAGGCTCCCAGAAACTCTTCTGAGAGGAACTGGGCCAAGGGCATGCTTTATCATTTGTCTAAGCCAACAGAAGAAAGGTACTAAGTGTTAAAACCCACTATGCTGAGTCACAAAACACTTAATGGTACCCTAGGAATATAATGGGCGTCTGTTTTTTATCCGTTTGTCACAAATGTTGATTCAGTCTAGCTGATGGTATTTTATATGAATAATAAGTCAATGTAGGATAACTGGCTGTAAAACACTAAAAAGTCCTGTCAAGGTCTGATTTCTAGGTAGAGATACTGTTTTTTCCACTTGAGTAGGAGAGTAATTACACATGTATTTCTTTCCCCAGCTTAGGTATTGTTGCACTTCGAGTTTCTCTTAGGGTATGCCTGCACAGCAAAGCTGCTGGTGTGGTTGTAGAAGAAGCCAGCTTAATCCAGCCAACAATGGTAAAAATAGCAGTGAAACAGCTGAGAATGGGAGGGACACAGATGTGTAACTTCAGTCAGAGTCCCTAGCAAGCCATAACCTAATGGGTGGCGCAGAGCCATTGCTCTTGTCTGGCACTGGTGGGTAATTAGGCTTGTGTGGGTTCACTGGTATGCAGCACAGGTGTGCAAGCAGCCCCTGGAGAGCAGAGAATTGGGAGAACTGTGGGAAAGGGAGATGTGAGCCCTCTGTTCCAGTAGATTTACTAAAGTTTCGAGTCTGTTTATTTGGCTGTGGGAAGAAACAAGGTCTTGAATCTGTATGTGCCTGCAAGTAGATAGAAGCATATGGTCTTTCATGTCTGCCCTTGCAGAAGCCCTGCCTCTTCCTCAACTGCCTCTGCAGGCAGGATGCAGTCTTGTAGGAATTAAGGGTGAAAAGTGTAAAGACAGTGTAAAGACTCCATGACTCCACCATCAAACTGAAAAACAGCACTGCAGAGGGATCTATCTGTTTTATTGTATCTAGGTCCTAACAACAAAACAAGCTTAGCATGGTCAGTGTCATTACAAAAGAGAGATTTTGCTGTGTGCCTGTGAATGTCTTGAGACAGATAGCAGAGAGGCAGGTGATAGGAGGTCAGCAGCAGTGGGAATAAGATCATGAAGGAGGAAAAGAACTACCAAGTAGGAAGGCTAATGAAGTGTGTGATGTGTTGCCAGAGTTTAACAGGGGGAAAAAGCCTCAAAAACCTTTACCCTGTTATTCTGCTGACACGGGGATTAAAAACCCCAGTTCTCATTTCCATGAACAGTTCAAACATGTTGCATTACAACACAACACCACACCACCTCCCTCTCCCTAGAATGTTAGCTGCCAGCTATCACCATTCGCTTTGCTGCTCTGGGCAGAACTGTTGGAAAAGCAGAGAAATAATTAGCACTTCATGCACAGGCAGAACTGTCTGCAGTGAAACAAGGCTTTTATTGACAGCTGGAGAACTGATGAAGGATCCTAACTGTGTCATTAGCATCTTTACATACTTCATTAGATAACTAAAAGGCAGGATTAATAAGATCTCTTTTTGACGTGAAGAATATGGCTTATTAAGATCCATCCTATATCTCTGTAGTGTATTTCTGTCCAGCAGTGTCCTTGGGTAAGTCGTATATTTCCAGGAATCTTGGATCATTCTGTTCCAGTACACATTATTATAAGTCTGCTCTTAGTATGTGCCAATCATTTTGACCCATGTTCTTTTCTCCTATCGACAACTCTTGGAGTTCTCCTGATATTTACTGTTGTCAAGTGCAGGAGAGTTTAGAAAGCAGTTGAGGCCTTAAAGTGACCTTAAAGCTCGTCCAGCTCCAACCCCTGCCACGGGCAGGGATACCTTCCACTAGAACAGGTTGCTCCAAGCCTCATCCAACCTGGCATTGAACACTGCCAGGGATGGGGCAGCCACAGCTTCTCTGGGCACCCTGTGCCAGCACCTCATCACCCTCATGGAGGAGAACTTCTGCCTAAGAGCTCCATCTCCCTTCTGTCAGTTTAAAGCCATTCCCCCTTGTCCTTTCCCTACAGGCCTTTATCAAAAGCTCTTCTCCAGTTTCCTCAGGGTTTTTCACTTCCTGAGCAGCTGAGCAGGAGAGTAGGCATTAATACTTTGGTTCTTATTTCTCATTTTGGGTTTTTCATCACAACAAGCAGCTCATAACATCATTCTGAAGTTGGTGACTGGATGGTTGGAGGTTTTTAATCCAGAAAAATGAAGTGATTACAGGTGTTATTCTACTTCAGACCTGTGGCTGATGTGTTGCTTTGCCTCAGGATTCCGACAACCCAGACCTGCGGGATCGGGGCTACATCTACTGGCGCCTTCTTTCCACGGATCCAGTGACTGCCAAAGAAGTGGTCCTCTCGGAAAAGCCACTTATTTCTGAAGAGACTGATCTGATTGAACCCACCCTGCTAGATGAGTTGATCTGCCATATCGGGTCTCTGGCTTCTGTGTACCACAAACCACCCAATGCTTTTGTGGAGGGGAGCCATGGGATCCACCGCAAACACTTGCCAATTCACCATGGAAGGTAAGCTGAGGGCAACGTGGTCGTAATGGGAAGGATTGGTTGTTTCTTTCTAGCAAATAGTCCAAAAGATGCAAAGATCTTTTTTAACACTGTAGTGCGTTTTTTTTACTGCAGTTGTAAGGGCTTACAGGGCATTCAAGGGACTATTTCATTGCAAATTTTAATCCTGGATACGTAGCTTCTAAGTTCCTGGGTCAGAAGACAGAGGAAGTATCCAAGATCTTGTGTGAGGAGAAGCTGTGATGTTTTTTGAGAAGACACTGGCTATAAGCCCTCTTGGCAGGAGAGTTTGAATAAAAAAGCAGAAATTTGGATAACTGGCGCAAGTGTCTCCTCCAGTAGGAGGGTGACTGTGGTTAAAACCCAGCATCTTTCAGAAGGATGCATTTCAGTGATTTTCCAAGAGCTTTTACTTCAGCAACAGCCTAGTTTTACAAGCCTCAGTTGTGTAGAGTAATGCTAGTTCCCTGGAACAGGCAAGTACAGGGATCCTTTGTTGCTGCAATGTAAAATGGGGAAGGACTGGTAAAACTACCTTTCTCACTTGGTGCCTATAAAGCAAGGGGAGTCCAAAAGCCATCTAAGCCCCATCATTGAAAACTGGGCTTAGGAGATGTCTAGACTGATGTGGTTCTGTCTAACCTTTGGTGAGAAAATGCTTTGGCTTATTGCCTGGAGCTTTAATGCTTCCCTATGATCGCAGTCCAAGAAGTGGGTTAGATCTGCAAGAGCAGGCAGTACAATAGTCCTGGGCTGCAGCGACATTGCTGTTGAGCCTGTTCCCATGGTTCCTCGTTCGGGTAGACAGTGCTATTTGCACTAATGGCATTAAATACAGATGTAAGTGTGCTTTACAGCAGGAGGCAAAATATCCAGGTTTACCTCTTAATATTAGCAAAGTGACATTTGGAGCGCTATTTTTTGCTGTTGTGCTGATAAATCAGTGTGCAATGCTGCTCCTTTTCTATTTTCTGACACCACTTCTCTGCTATTCTTAGCAACTAAAGCTATTTCTGTAATGACTAGCTTTGGGAAGCCAAGTTGTTTTCTCCCTGCCTATGAAATCAAGTCTGGTTTCACTGAGACCCAGGACCAGCAAGCACAAGTCTACCAGGAGGACAGAAGAGGCAGTGCATGCTTTCTATGACTGCCTTTTATAGTCAGAGTTGGCTTCAATAGCAAAATGAGCTGGATTGTGGGTAGTTTTTGTCTTTGGTGTTACCAGCCTTCCTATACACTGTCGTTTCAGGTCACTACAGACGCTAATGTTCCAGGTGGGTTTAGTCAACTCAAGGAGCCTTTAGAAGGAGTGGTCTTTCTACAAGCTTCTTGCTTATGCTGTGTGTACGTGGTTTGACTCTCATAGTTCATGCTCAGAGAGTCTGACCTTAAATCTTTTGTGACTATAGCAGTATTGTACATTGCCCTGGTGGTATTTACTACTAAATTACCCATTAATTCAACATAAGACCTTCAGGCCTCATTCAGCAGTGGCAAGCTGGGAAAGGCCTGAAAGGTGCTCAGTGGAGCGTGCTGCATACTAATGCAGTGCTCTAGCCTGTTTGGAAAGTTAAAAAAGAGTGGTGTTACTTAATGGCTCCCCTCATAAAGAGGCCCCTGTTGTGGTTTTCTGCTTTACTATTAGCAAAAAGACAGTAAAACTTCACAGGCTGATGCCAAGCTGATGTTATTACCAAACTGCCCCTTTCAGCCATGAGAACTACAGTGAGCAGCTCCACAGGAGCATGGTTGTTGGAGCCTGAATTTGGGTATCCAATATGATTTTACTGAATACTAAGAAACTGGGTTGCCTCTTTCTAGTGCTGAATGTGCATGAAAAGATACATGAAAGTCTGTTAGTTTAAGGCAAGTTGAGGGTGTCCAGTGAAAAGATAACTTCCTCATCTCACTATCTGGAGTTACCTTCATTGCTTCTGCACTCTGGTAATGACCATTCTTGTGGCTGACCTGTCTGCTAGAGACTGAGGTTTTCCTTCAGTTAGCACAGTGAGGTAGAGTTGGAAGCATGGAATTTTAGAGTTGTCCACAGTAGATTTGGCTTAAGAGCATCAAGACAGCATTGTGTTGAGTAGATGGGCAGAAGTAGCTACACGAGTGGTGCTTTCCTGGATATAAACCTAGAAGGAGTTAGTTAAGGTTAGCAGAATACTACATACATTCCATTTTGATTTCATTTCATTTTCATTCAGTGTAGGACAGGTTCTTTTCAGCTTATGTGAAGACCCACTGAGCAGCTTCCAGGTGGTGAGATGTTCCTGCCTTTTCAATAAGCCCTAGTGTCCCAGAGCTGCAGATGAATCCTAAAGCAGGGGAAGAAATCTGATTGCTTGGCAGAGTTTTCTCATGTGCTGACCCCCACTACCCCTGCTCAGCTGTAATGCAGCTGAGAAATCTGGGGAGATGTCTGCAGGGCTCCTGGGAGAGGAGTCATCTTGGGTAGGAGTCTCCATTCCCACACAGGCTATTTTTGCTTCTGGTTAGGCTGTGACACCCAACACCTGGAAACCTCTGGAGGCTGAACTCACAGGGGAGCCCAATCTCTAGCTCGTGTGGGCAAACCCAGCTGCTAGCCACTGCCCAAGCTTATAAGGAAGAAATATCAAGAATTTTTACCCTTTATAACCTATATATTCTTTATTGTTTGTTTTTTTTTTTCTCTCAAAGAAAATGCAAAGTTGTTCATACAAATCTCTTTGAAGAGCAATAGAAGGCTTTTGGTGCTTTTGTTTTTTAATACAAACTGACTTAGTTTTGTCCTTTCCTAATTTCTTGTTGGGCTTTGGGGCAGCTGCAGTTACACAAGACCTTGAAGGATTGCTTTATCTCCATCAGAAGAAGGATGAGTAAGTGTTGAAGAGGTGTAGTGTTAAAGGGATTATATACTGGGAACGAACCAAGTGTGTGCACTACCGGCTTGTAATGTGCCTCTGCTCATACATGCTGTTCTTCCCTGTTCTCAGGTTGGGGGTGGGAGTGCATCACGGTAACCACTTGCTCTTCAAAACTATTTTAGCTAGCTGTTCAGCATGCTCAGAAGTCTCCCTGCTGAAGGCAGAAGCAGAAAAGACAACTACTATTACTCCTATTAGGGGTCTAAAGCTTTTAACGCAAAGAAGCTCTAAACCCTTTCTGTCACTGCCTGGTAGCTAATTCATCCTGCAGTACTTATGCTGCATCTTTCCCTCTTTGCACTGAAGCTGGGAGCAGCTTATATGCTCTTGTGTCCTGGGTTCATCTACTAAAAAGGAGAAAAACAGCTGCTACGTCTGAACCCAGAACATGTTGCTAAAGCTTTCCCCTCAGTAACTGAATAAGGACAAGGAAGAGAGTTGTGGCTACTCAAAATCAGGAGCTGCAATCCTTAACAAAAGAGCATTAAACACCTCGTCAGGACACTCATTCCCTTGGCATTTGTGTGCAATTACCTGTTGGCTGCATCTGCAGTAACATGAGCTAGAAATAATTTTGTCAGTTACTGCTGGCAACAGGGTAAAGTAGATTTTAAGGGAGCTAAAATATTAGTGTCTCTGGATTTAAAGAATAAATACATTGTAATGAGATCTCCAGGAGCTACAGTCAGTCATAGTTGTTTGTTTTTTTTTTCTGTCTTTGTTATGCAATTCAGGTGCAAGTGAATATAAAAGGTAACCAGACTGTACATGATGAGTTTGGAAGCTGCATCTTTAGCATTTCTAGCAATCAGCATGGCTGCTAACTCAAAGGAAATTATGCTTAGAAGGGAGGAGTCTGGTTTAGATTGAGATCTTGAGTTAGAAAAGAGTTGTGGAGCTTGGTGCTGGTCAGTAGAAGGTGATTAATCCAGACCTGTGGGGAGTGCTTGAGTTTGCATTGGTTGAAGTGAGGGCTGAATGGTTTATCAGTGCTAGGTCTCGGAGGAAATCTGTATTTCGTTTTACCCCCCATGTGTACATGTAGTTCTCCAAGCCCAGTGGGCTGAAAATCATCTCTATAGGTGTCTTCTGATCTGGGTAACCATAATTTTCAGTGCTGTAGTCCATGTAGTACTCATGGCTCACTGTTTTGGAGGGGTCTGTGACGTCCAAGGTGGGCAAATTTCATACCTTTGTGAAGATTCACATGCCATAACACATTGCCTTGTACATGGCAGTGGTCAGAGCAGCTGCTGGGATAAGGTTTTAGATGGCTTCTGCTTGTGAGCCACCTCTTGCTGTTTCCCCGTGGTGGGAATCTGAAGCTGGAGACTTAAGGTGGCTGATGTTTCTCTCTTCTGCTTCTTTTTCCTTTCTCCCATAGCACTGATGCAGGTGATAGCCCTGTGGGCACGACAGCCACTACAAACCTGGAGCAGCCACAAGTCATTCCATCCCAGGGTGACCTTCTGGGTGACCTTCTCAACCTGGACCTGGGACCCCCAGTGAATGTTCCCCAAGTGTCCTCCATGCAGATGGGTGCTGTGGACCTCCTGGGAGGAGGGCTGGAC
This sequence comes from Forpus xanthops, assembly GCA_032466535.1. Classification (NCBI taxonomy): domain Eukaryota; kingdom Metazoa; phylum Chordata; class Aves; order Psittaciformes; family Psittacidae; genus Forpus; species Forpus xanthops. Next base: position 23,619 of record JASSUY010028898.1, read on the forward strand.
AGCTTGGTAAGCAGCATCCTCTTTAGCTTCAGCTGATGTGAAATAATTGGAGCTGTGCTTATCTCTGCAAAGCCATGATCATTTGTGCCTGTAATGCTTGGATCACTGAGTTCCCAGTGCTGAGTCCTAAAACTCCAAGGGGATTTAACCAGTGTGACTATGCCAGCTTTCAGCAGGTTTTTCCTGCTATAAAACAAATGTTGATGCATGCTGTAGCATCCCCACAGTCAGCATATATATTTGTCCCATGCTTTTGCTGTCTGTGGGAGAAAACTGAAAAGTTGTTTAAAGGACGTGAAGTGTTCCACTGCTTTGTAATTGGTTCAAGAAGGTGTTTGTACCACCCTGTTCACACCCTTACTGAATTTCAGTGCAAAGCTCTCAGGGCTGCAGGCTGTAGCCCTGTGTCATCCTATTTGTATATTCTCCAGAGTATGCCATGGTTTAATATTGGTGACATTTTAATTGCAGTTAGGTCAAGAGAGAAGCACTCTGAGTAGTCCTCCCCATGCCATAGCTGCTCATAAGGATGTATTCTAGTGCTAACAGGGTCAGGCTCTAGAGTATGAGTAATCACATGTTGCTTCTGCTCTGTGGTGTGAGCTGAGCATGAGCTGCAATGAGAGAATCACTTAACCAAGGAGACCATGGCAGTGGGGAGGAGCTTGGTGCTGTGATCTAATCTGGTAGCAGCTGAGCATTGAGAAGTGGTGAATGCAGTTGGCAGCCTGAGAGTTGTTCCCATTGTGTGGAGCACAGCACACAGATCCCGAACATGCTGGAGACTTGCCTACTAGGGTAAGAAGTAGCCTAGGTATACATGCACCATGTAACCTGAGTAAGATTATCCCAGTGCACACAGCTGGGTGTTTTTCAGACCGACAGTCTTCCTTTGGTTTGAGGTTTGGCTTGTAATGAGCTGGCTTGGGTTATCTGTGTGCCTGGTTTAGGTGCATCTTCAGTTCTGAGTCAAGCTCTGAATAATAGAGGTAGGAGGCAGCTGGATGAACCCCAATGCAGCAGATCCTTATTTGTCAAAGATTTTTACTTTAAGCTGCCATAATCTTATTAAAGGCAGACATTAAGCACATATCCAGCTCCAGCACTTCATGAGCTAACGAACTGGAAACTAACTTACTGACATTGGCATTCACAGAGGTCAGATGTGCTTTAGCCTCTCTGCCATCTAAATGGCGGTTTGCTTATTTAGCAGGGAGATTTCTTTTGCTGGGGAGGTAGGGAATTAGGACAATGGATTAAGCCGGAGGTGCTGGAGTGAGCCCAGAGCAGTGACCATTGCAGCCTTTGCCTGGCATCCCAAGATGTGCCACTAAGAAACTGGTATTTTGAACTGTGTTAAAACATTGCAGCAAATAGTGCTGTCTGTGGCAGCTCAAAATGGTTAGAAGTTAAATTCCTCTGTCTAAACCATCTTCCAGGCCACTTACAGTAAACCTTTGTGTCTCATTAGTGTCAGAGACTAATAAATAGCCACAGCAGGAGGGCTGAAACTTGGTTCTGAGAAAAAGTTCACTCACAGTTGGCATTAATGGGCTTAATTTAGTGCCCTGCTTTGGCAGCAGAGCTGACAGCTGATACAGAACGAGGCTTTTACTTAATATTTTCCTCAAGCCTTAAGTAAAACCATGGGGCTGTGAAGTGTGATCGAACAAAGTGATCATGGCTGGATGGGGAGGAGCTGTGCCTCAGGCTGCTTGGGCCAGCACTGTCTCAGCTGAGTTACAAGATGGGGGTGAGCACTAAAAGGAAAGTATCTGAATGGTGGCGGGTTTGGTTTTCCCTGGGCTGATTCCTATTGAAGTGCATCAGATATCTTCTCTCCTGATCCCCCACGTGTAGAAGTAAATTGTTTTCTGGTAAATCTGTGTTTCTCTGGCTTTTTCTTCCTTCATACAGACATTGCAGATGACACCAAGTTGGATGAGAGTGTTGATCTGCTTGAGGGCAGGAAGGTTCTACAGAGGTGTCTGGACAGGCTGGACTGATGGGCCAAGGCCAAACTGTATAAAGTTGAACAAAGTTCAGTGCCAGATCCTGCACTTGGGTCACTACAACTCCATGCACCACTACAGGCTTGGGGAAAGAAATATGTTGAGGTGCTGGAGCATGAAGAAGGGAATGAAGCTGGGGAAGGGTTTGGAGCACAAATCTTGTGAGAAGCAGCTGAGTGAACTGGGGATGTTTAGTCTGGGGAAAAGGAGGTTCAGCTCTCTACAACTCTGAACTCTACAACTCTCTCTACAACTGCCTGAAAGGAGATTGTAGTGAGGTGGGGATCAGTCTCTTCTCCAAAGTATCAAGTGACAGGACAAGAGCAAATGGCCTCAGGTTGCACCAGGGGAGGTTTAGATGGAGAGCAGGAAAAATATGTTCTCTGAAGGGTTGTCAAGCGCTGGCACAGGCTGCCCAAGGCAATGATGGAGTCACCTTACAGATATGTAGATGTGGCACTGAGGGATATGGGTTAGTGGTGGAGCTGGCAGTGCTGGGTTAATGGTTGGACTTGGTGATCTTAAGGGTCTTTTCCAACCTGAGTGACTCTCATTCTATGATAATGAGTCTAATTAGTGTCTGAGTGAATGTGATCTGTGTTTATTGGTGTGAGCATGTTTGACAGGTATCAAGTGGAGTTAACCCTAACCTGGTATTAGCTAAATTGCTTGTCAATGTCTCTTAGCTGCATGACTGGGCAAGGGGATTGGCAGTTGGATCCTAGGCTAATATTAAGCCACACTTATGCAGTGCCAAAACTCAGAGTGCTGGCTGCTGGTACAGTAAATGCTTCCTCTTTCTCTTCCAGATACCTTATACACACACCTTTTGTGCTGTGTTGCTACGTGATTTGTTCTGCTTTGAAGTCTCCCTTTCCTTTACTCCTAAAGTCTTTGTTAATTGCATTTCTTCCCTTCCTTTTCTGGGCAGACTGAGGTTCCCATACTCTTGCTTAAAACAGAGTTTACTTCACTTTTGCCCCTTGTGCTGCCAGAAAGTAGCTCTGTTTGGTTATGAATGTCAAGGGAGCAGTCTTCCTCTGCATGTGCTGCTTTGGTTTTACTTTTACCATCCCTCCTGCTGTCTCAAGAGTCTAAGTAAGTTTTGGAACCTAGTGTGGCTGGGGTCTGATCTGAGGAAGGATCGAAGATGCATTTTCCAAACAGGAATTTGCCTAGTGTAATGTTTTGAAGATGGAGTTTTTACCACCTCTACTGTTGATCCCTGTTTTCTGCTCGTCACTAGTGGATCCCTTTCAGAGGAGGGGAAGGCAAACTTCATATTGGTCTGTGGCATATTCTCTGCATTGTGTGTCTGGCATTAACTCTCAGCCTGAGCAGGGACATAAGTTGCTTTAATGCCAAAGCAGAGAACCCTAAACCCCTCTTCCACTTTCCAGGCAACCTTTTGATATGTCGAAAAGCCTAAAGAAGCCTCTCTGTTGCAGTGGAAGAAAAGGGTTTAGGATGTGCTTGTGCTGATGCACAAAGTCATGGTCTGTTGCTGTAGTGGTGAGACTGCATCAGTACTGCAAGTGTCTCAAAGGCAGCTGAAGGTCTGGAAGAAGCTGCTGTCAGGATCTGAGCCAGGTTGTCACATCCACTCAGTCATATGTTGGGCCCCTTGGAGACTTGTAGCCTTGTGTATTTGTTAAGGTCTCCTTTCCTTTGCAGGGGTGTCTGTCTTCAGAGGAATGCTCTTTCAGTGAAAGTCCCACCAGAGCTAAGCAAGAAACAACAGCAGCATTAACTTTCATGGCAAATGTCAGCCTGCATTTCCTAAACTGTGGGTTTTTTTCTTCCAGGCATTTATACAGAGACTGCATGTTGTAAAACTGGATAAACACCAAATTAATAGTGTTCATTGGAGTTTTCCTCAGCCTTTGTAAATATTGATCCCTATGACCAGTGAGAATCCAGCTGCTTGTAAAGTTAATTTCTTTAGTGATTAACTATTTCATCTCCATAGTAAATCCTGTAATGGGTATCAATGTAACATGCATATTGCGCATGTACAGATGCTGAGCATGTGTTAACAAAAAAGGGGGTGGGGGGAAGCCTTTAGTTACAAGATGATGTGCTTTGCTTATAACCAGATCATGCTGTATGACTTATGGAAAGCTGTTCTGTAGTGAACAGAGCCAGCAGTGAGCTTGCTCTGGGTTGTGCCCCTGTTTGCCACCCTGGGCAGACCTCTGCTTTGCTTTCTTGTCTGTGAAATGGTGACTAAGCCCATTGTTACAAAGCTGTCGAGGTCTCCACAGTGTAAAGTAGTGATGTGAGAGAAGCAAAACTTGCTTGGACAGCAGAATGCCGGATGCAGAGTTGTGCATGCTGAGATCTGATGCTTTATCCCCTTAAAGCCACCTTGTCAGTGGCTAAACTTAATTCAGATTATAGGCAGCTCTCCAACTCCTGGTTTAGTGTTGATGCCGTGCTTTGTAGGCTGTCTGTGCTGTAGTGAGTCGCGGTCACTTTGCCTTTAAACCTTTCTGTCTATTCATTTGCTCTGAAAATCCATTGGGCATGAGAGCTCAAGCTGGGAGCCAGGGAGGCTGGCTTTAAACCTGGGGGCAGAGCAGTAAATCTGTAGGAATGGACATGCTTGGATTGTCTCTTATGTAAGGATTTTATTTAATACTCTAGCCACTCATCTACAAGACTATTATTGATTCAAGGCTGGCAGCTGATCAGACTGATTGATGTCCTGAATTGTAAAGCTGGTTGATAAACACTGCAGTTTTCTGTAATACCTGGGATGGTTTGTGCTGTTCCAGGTAGAACTGTGTCCCTATATGGAATCAGGTTGGATATGGGGGGGGTCTGACCCTAGGGGTCTCCTCTGCATTGTTCAGGGCTGTGTCCCACCATTGTGTTTGCTCTGAAGCGTGATGGAGGGCAGGGACGTGAGCTCCAGCTTACCCTCTCCTATGGGGTGTCCTGGGCTCTGGATGCTTGTAGGCTTGGCAGCCTGGGAAGAAATGCCTGTTCCAGCAGTGCCGAGTGCCTGCCTGATCCAAAAAGACGGTCACTCCTCCCTTTCTGATGCTTTCAAGTGGAGAGTTCGAAATTTGGCCTCAGTGGACACCACCCTGGCTTGTTGAGGTTGATAAAGGACTCACCAACGTTGTATAAAAGAGAAACTTCTACTAAGGTATTTCACATGCTTGGAGTAGGAAGCCTCACATAGTTGTTGAGCCCCAAAAGTGCCGCCTTCCTTTCCTGGCTCTGCAGATGACTTGCTGTTTATAATCGTAGGAAAGTTACTTCATTTACCTTTTCCTGGAACTACAGTGTGAACGTGCCTATACCAGGTCAGCTCCAACATCCATTTATGCAGTGGTTGTGATGCTTCCCCAGCCTTCGACAAGGCGCTGAGCATCTCCTTTCATCTGGGCTGTTCTGCTTTGATGATCTACAAAGGACATGTTAGGATTTCTGACAAAGGGAATGTGTCCATTGCTGGAGCAGTGCTGATATGGAAAAGGAGCTCTTCTGGTGGGTCACTCATTCATGTCTGATTTAAAGCTTTTGTTGCTATAACAGTAATAAGACTGCTAGAGCTTTGCATAGCTGCTTTTTTACACTTCAGAAATAAAAATGTTAATATTTAGTTTCATTTGCTGATGGAAATCATTCAGCAAGATAAAGCATTAGTAGTTATGCGCTACTGACATATTGGCAGCATTACCCATGCTCTATCACCTTTGTCACAGCTCGCTTTGGTTTGAACAGTAGCCTGGCTTGGTTGTAAGAGAACAGGCACATAAAATAGGCAGCAAACAAGGTACTGAAAATGCCTCTGTGTGAGCCACAGTGGCATTGCAATGAGATATCTGCAGCCCATCAGGAAGTCGGCTGATGAAGTGGCCTGCTAGCAGCCCTGCTCTCAGCATTTCCTTCAGCCCCATCGCCTGATTGTTGTTAGGTAAGTGCCTGGCTGCTGTGTTACTGAGGGTGTGCTCCCCTCTAGCTCCTTGGCATTCTTAACTCTTGGTTTGGGATGTGAGGGAGAGAGGAGGCAGTATTTGTCCCCCATTAACCCATGAATAATGGCTCTATGACATGCATAGCTGCTCTGAAAGCGCTAGAGATGTGATGGATGCAAGGCAAAGTGGTTGCTCAGCCGAGGTTGTTGCAGCTTCTGTCCCTGACTCCACCCTCCTGGTTATGTTTTGGAGCTCCAAATGCCTCACGTCATGTTGCAGAAGTGATTGTAACCCCTCCAGATCACATGAACACTTCGGCAGAGCCACTTCATTAAGAGCTGCTGTTAAGATGCAAATAAACCCTGCTAATGCAGTAACTCCAGCACTGCTGCACTTCATAAGTCAGCGTAACTGCTTACACTTGCTCTTCAACTGCAGAGCAGCTGCAATGCCATCCAAGCCAACTAATACAAAGTAAAGATACCAGTGCAGTTTTGGATGAGGTTTTTCTGATACAGGATTGAGCCCAGCTTCTTCTTTAAACCTGTGTGGCTGCTTGAGTGCTGTTATGGCAGGATGGGTTTGGAGGGAGTAAAGAGAATTCCTCTCTCAAAAACTTTGTACATTTGGTGACCAAGACTCCCTGTTCATCCCCTGCTCATCTCCTGAAGCTGTCAGCTCTTCACCATGGGTAGAGGCTTCATGCTCTTCAGCAAGAGGCTTGCCTGTTGACTATGGGCTCAGGATCAGGGCTTTGCAGTGCTTTGAGTTCTCCTTGGCCATCAAGTGGCACCTCTCATTCACCGCACCTTCACAGCAAGTGGAGGGCTCACAGTGCTGTTAGCCTGATCCTTTCCTCCATGGGGCCTGCTCTCATGTAAGGCAGGTTTTCATTGTCCTCCCAATAGGAGTGGCTGCTCACCCTGAGATGAATGGAAATGGTTAACCAGAGCTGCCAGCCGTGGGGAATTTGTTCAGCAGCACTTCACGCCTGACTAATATCTGCTTCTTTCCTTCTGCACTCTGCCTGTCACTCCAGATGGGAGAGGATTGTCTGTGGGTAATTGGTTCCTGTTCCCTCTGCCTTCTTCCTTCCCTCTTAATCACACACGTTGCTGTTACCATCTCTTCCATCATTTTGAGTTTGGAATAAAGTTAGGTCTTGGGCATCTTGCAGGAGGATTGGGTAAACCAGACCTGTAGTTCCTGAATGGGGAAAGCATTGGTGCTATAGGAGGGTGATAGGCAAGAAAAGCAGACAAAGGTATTTCTGTGCTGCTTCAGTGGGTTGTGCACCCTGTACCTGATATGGAACTGATTAGTTGTTTACTGACTTTCCCCCCTTTAATTTCTGTTGAAGTATATGTGTTGTCACTTCTCTTTTCACTATGTAGGTAGAGCCAGCTCCGGCTCTAGGGACCTGGTGAAGCTGCCAGCTCCTTGGAGCTTGCTCTGCAGCTTTGTAGCACATCTGCGGCACTTACTCTCAAGCATAGGAGCCAAAAGAGTTGCAGCCTGCTGTGTGCAGACCCCTTCTGTGAGTAAAGCAGGGCTTGAGGAGGAGCAAGTCAGAGCTCCCTGGCATCAGGAAGAGATCCTTTCTGCCACAGAAGAATTAGGTGCAATCTAGAAATCTAAGGAGGCTCATGGTAAATTCTGTGGTCTAATGAGTTTTTTTCTCTGCCTTGGAGGGGGTGAGAGCAGAAATCTTGGCTCAGGACAGGCAATAAATCCAAATTCTGCTTTTCCCCCAAGGCCTGACAGTTAGAGAAAATGGAAGGCTTGATGATAGCTTGAGGAACCCCAGTATATTATTCTTCACAGTGAATGCATGCAGATAACCAGTGTATGGGTTTCTCCGAGGTTGGATTCCTAGCCTGCAGCTTCTTATGATGAGTGTAGTAGGAAATGGTACAATAGTTAACATCTGGCTTCATTATGCAGAATTATTCAGTCATTTCCATAATACCCTTTGTAAAATGCGTGCTGCTTGATAAACCAGTCTTTCTTCTGCTTCAGACAGCAGTACCAGAAATCCTCCATGCATACAGTAATATCTGGAAATGAACTGGAATCTTCACCTTTATCCTTTTTCTCCTGGACTTCACTGCCTGTCAGTATAAAGTGTAAAGTTCATCTGCATGCAAGACTATGAATAGGGGTGAGGTGTAATAGTTGCATTTATTACTCCTTGGTGAGCCAGTAACAAGATGTAAATGATCTGATGTATTAATCTAAAACATGGCTTGGCTTAAGGAGCCGACTTTAGCACAAAACTGCTCTGCCAGGCTGTTTCAGAGGGGAAGACCTGACAGTGTAATAAGCGCTATTTTATAAGCTTAGTATTAATTGGATTTGCATCCTCTGGCTGGCTTCCTTCAGTCTGTGCCTAATCTTTCTTTTGACTTTGGAATTGCTCAGTTTTATCCGTTGCCTCTTCAATAAGCTGGACTTGCACAGAGCACTGCCATGGGTAGCGAGAAGATGGGCTGCTCTGTGAAGAGGTGACTGTTGCAGAAAATGAGGGATGTCCTATAACTTTCTGCCATGACCTCAAATAGGGATAAACTGAGCTTCACACAGGATAAAAAGAGCTCTTAAGGCTTCTTAACAAAAGGCAAATTGTGCGTGTGATAGGAGTCTCTGACACCTACTTATGGTAGCTAATGTTGCATTGGGTGGCTCCTCTGGGGACCAGGGGAAGGAGGGGTGCTGCGATAGAAGCCGCATCCAGAACAGCACAGGGATTTGTCAGATTTTGGTATTGTTGGAGGGTAGTTATCATCTGTAAATTGCTGTCTTGCAATTCACTGCTGTTCTCAAGGCATTTTATCCTTTTTATCTGTGCTCTGAAGGAGAGAATTATGAAGCTTTATGATGTCTCTTGACCAGCATAAAGTACATTTGCCATGAGATCTCCTGGGGAACAGGCTATTGGGGACAGAACACAGTTGAGGTTCCAAGTCTTTTGTGCGGAGAGGAGTCTTTTTGGCTTTAAGCACAGACTGGAAGCTTCTGCTTTAGCTATACGGTGTGTCTTTTTCCAATATCTTAACATATCGGCATACATTTGACCACCATATCTAGAACCTTTGTTGATAGAGTTTCTCAAATGCTTTTTAAAGCGGATAGACCTCCCCACACCCTATTCAGATCTAAGAGCAAAGCCATCTATGTCTCTGTTGTTCTGCTCTGCTAGTCCAGCCTTTTCCCTATGGGAGCTGACTTCTGCCTCACCCCTGCACTTGCCTCATCCTCCATGCACATTGCTGGGGCATGATCCTTGTCTGAGTGTGATCAAAAAAACCCTGCAGTAGGCAAAAAGCTACCATGGTCTTCTGAAAACGAAAGCCTAGGACACAGATACGCCTGGAGATGTCTCTGTAGTGAATAACCACTGCAGATCTATGCTTATTTCCTCCTGGCTATCAGTCATCTGTCTGGTGCTTTATATATATTCACAGGAGTGATGTACTTGCAAGGAGCACTTGTAGTGAGCTTTGGAGTCCATCCTGATCACAGAGTTCTCTGAAGAGTGTAGAATGGCATGGATGTTTAAAAACTGGGCTTTATCACTGAGAAAGTGGTCTGGGTACTTTGTAAAGGGAGTTCATGGCAGGACAGCTTCCAGGTGGGCTGCAGGAGGGTTTGGCAGAAGGGCTTCAGAGAGGATTTAGTGTTTGTGGAGAGTTGCGCGGGTGGTACGCAGTGGCTATTTCAGTCACTTCGAGCTGTAGCTGTATAGCTTGGCAGAGATCATTACTGAAACATTCTAGTGCACTGTAAGGTCTCTTTACTATTTGAGTGGCCCATTAAATCATGAAGCTAGTTTATTCTTGTCTAAGGGAGGGGAGCATCTTCAAAAGGAAGATAAGCCCACCTATCTGAGCTGTTATTATAGCCCGTTCTCTTTCTTCCTCCTTATTGAATAGAGCCACATGTCAGAGGAATGTAGCCAAGATATGCATTGTGTTTTCCTGTTGTTAGTAGCTGTTCCCTAGAAAACCAAAGCTTTCAGGAAGTGAGCTTCCTGTCAGCTTTATTTTTATGCCATTTCACAGCTACCCCACTGGGTTTTGTGGAGCTGCTCAGGGCTGCTGGCAGCCAGCATGATGGGGTGAAGGGAAATCACTGGTGCATGGAGCACAAAGAATTGGGCAGAGATTTTGGAGCAGATGACAGGTGCAAGAAGGGATGAGCTTTTGTTCTTATTAACCTGCAAAACACTCCTGTCCACTGTAGGTGTGTGGGGGTAGTTCTCCAATAGCTCTGCTCACACAACAGCAAAAAATCCCCTCTGTTCCCTGCGCTTTCATTGCGTTTCTGTCTGTCCTATGCGCGGCAAGCGAGGGAGCAGTGCGGGCAGCCCAGCTCCACTCCGGCCTGCTGACACTTGGCTTAAATGAACTCTGTCTTTCTCTCCTCTTTCTCCTTCTCTCTTTCAGCTTGGCAGTGACCTTGGCGGGGGCATTGGAGGAAGCCCGGCAGTAAGTGCCATTCCTTTTTTATCCCCAATTTAAAAAGCTGCTCAAAGCTCAGGGTGTTTCAGTGCGACCTCACCCGTTATGTGCTCAAAGGTGCTTTAAATCCCTCAAGATGTTTGACAATGGACAAACGCAACTGAAACACATAGGTCCCCATTTATGTTGCTTTGAGTCCAGATGTCACCTGGGCTTTCCTAAGAGCAGCCAGGGCTGGAGCTGTTGACTATTTGCTTAGCTCTTCTTTCTCAGAGCTTTTGGGTTGAGCACCAGCGTTACCACTGGCAGTACCCCACTCCTTGTGCAGCTGCTTTGGGAGCTGAAAGGCCAAGGTGCTTATCTCTCTACTCACAAAGCCTGTTCTGCTGTAACCTTAACCCAGTGTCACCACGGGCTTGTCTGAACTCAGTGCTTTTCTCCTCCCAAATGCCATGTAAGGTTTTTCCTGAACATCAGGAAGAGGTGTTCTAAGCTTTCTTCCTGCATGTGGTCAGTGCTGAACTCTGCCACCCACTGGTCTCCTCCTCTGTGCCTGTGCTTTGTGAGTGTCCTGGTGCCTAGAGCGTCTGCCAGGACATGTGAATCTCTTTCAGGCTGCTTCCACAGCACCCTTGACTTCAAATGCATACCAGCTTCTTCCAGGAAAGCATGGGAAGAGGATGCAAGGTGACTGGGAGATGCAGTGAGCAGGAGGGAGTGTGTCTCCAACCCACAGCCAAAAGCAGTCTCCTGGAGAAAGCTCCAGTCCCTTTTCTCAGGACTGTATAGGCAGTAATGCAGTGAGGAAAGCATACTCAATTCTGGAATGGGGGATGTTTGGAGACCTTTTTTTGGCTGCAGTCATTTTCTCTCCTTCTTTTCCTGTGACTCCTGCATTGCTTTCTAACCTCAGCACCAGGGCAGAGGAGAGCTGGTGGTACAGTGTACCTGTAGCCCCAGGCCGTACAGACCAGCATATGGGAGGTAGTTACTCTATAGAGATTGTACCTACAAAGCCAGGACTCTGCGTTCCTGTGCCATCGTAAACCCACCAAGCTGTTGTGTAAAAGCACCAATCCTCCCTGTCCAAGGGGCTGGTTGTACACTACATCTCAGGTGGGTTCCTGAGCAACAGAACAGCAGTGAGACTTCAGACCTGCCATCAGTATTTCCTATTGCCTGCCTTAGCCCTTCTGCCTGTCTCTGGGCTGCTGACTGATGAATCCTGTTCTCAAGCACATAATTCTTCCTGCTCATAGTAAAGGAGAACTTGGAAGTCTAACTGGAGTGTGACTGTCACAGGTGGACCTGGGCACCTAAAGGTTAATACTCCAGGTTTGGTGCCCTCATTTAAGTCCTGAGAGAAATGGATTGCCCTTGTTGTAGAATGGTTGTCCTGTGGCAGAGACAACTATTTCTGTTTCATGTAATGAACTTTTTGGACCATAGTGCTGAGAATGCAGAGCTCTGGCTTTGGGTGGGAGTACATAGTACGGTCATGACTCCCTTGCTATCTGTGGATACGCAAAATCATGCAGATTCCTGAAGACTGCCGTAGTTGGGGGAAGATTTGAAGCACATTTTTCTGTCCCCTGGGTTTATATAGGGTAGATCCACAAAGCATATTGTTTTTATGAGGTAGACAGATGGAGGAGAAAGGTTCCTCTACAGTGGGAATATATAACTGGAGCTATAAGGAATGATGTGAAAGCTATTGCATGGTTGAGGTGATAGCCAAGTATAGGGATTAGTTGCCAGGAGCTTTGGGATTCAAATGCATTATTTAGCACTATTGATAATTCAGCAGGGAAGCTGCAAACAGCTTTAAAATATTGAGCATATTACCTGAATTTGTGCTTTGTTTAATAAGTGGTGCTCTTCATACGTGATGTTAATCAGTGCTTGTTCTTTCTACCTTCTCCAGGTGGGGCAGACCTACATTCCCTCCTCTGTGCCAGCCACCTTTGCCCCTTCACCCACCCCAGCGGTGGTGAGCAGTGGACTCAATGATCTCTTCGAGCTTTCCTCTGGTATAGGCATGGCTCCTGGAGGATATGTGGCTCCAAAGTCTGTACGTAAGGAACAAGAATCATCCCCGGTATATTGCCTTACCTTGGGCTACAAGAACTCAGAGGTTCCTCGCTTGTTTCCTTTATTGTGGGTCGCTTGTGCTATTGAGGCACCAAATTCAACTCAATCCCATTAGGGATGCTCAGGCAGAGTAACTGTGTTAGAGACCACATTAATTGTAAGCTACATGCTTCTGTGTCTATAGCAGTTCCCTCATTTTGCCCCTAATAATGTTACTCCAAAGAACAGCACTTGTGAGATAAAAGAATCTCAATTTTGTGCAAGCAGCTTTCCTGGGGACCTGCTTCTTAGCAAGCTTCCCTGGGAAACTGAGGGCAGGATGCAATTTGCTCCAGCTTTCATAGAAGATATGTTTATTTGGAGGAATCCAGTGTGACAGTGAAGGTAAAACCACGTGATTGATGAGCACACTGCAGTGTAATGCAGATAAATGCTCTGTTAGTGACGGAGATCACAGATGCAGTGACTGAAGTGTGATTAGTCTGGAGAGCTTGTGAGATAGAGGACGTGGTTCTGGTAGCAGGCTGGGGGGGGAGCTCAGATTCAGCCTTTCGTGCCTGAAAAGGAATAAACAAAACTTAGCACTCTGATTAAACACTCAATGAATGAGTAAATGTAAGTCATCCTATGAAATACAGGATCTCAAGGTACTGCAGAGCATACTCAAAGATTTTGGTGTTTAGCTTCCTGGTAAATAGTACACTGTATGTAAGACCAAGTACAAAAGGCCCCAATAATTCTGAGCTAAGAAGTACTTCATCTTGCACCACTCAAATTTGGGTCTGGGTTTTTTCCCCACGGAGATGATTTGGGAATTCAGAATCCAGGCAGCTAGTAGTATCAGCCCTGTGATTTTATTTGGTTCAAACTTTAGTGTTGTCCTGCCCCTAATAGCCCAACATGTCCTTGGAGAAGCCTGTCCATCAGCAGACTTGGTAAGTCTTGCATTAGTGTGATGGACACAAGCTTTCCCTGTTTCTTGTGCACACTAATGCTATAGTATATTTGAATTCTCATGTGAGCACTGTGGCCAAATACAGATTAGGAGCAGTGAGCTTGATCCTTTCAACACCCCATGTTGTGTCTTCCCTGTAGTGTTTCTTTAGCATTTGTGGGCTTAATATGTCAATGTAGCTGAATTTCCAAACTCAGGACTTCACTGTTGTTATCTTCAGACCAGATTTCTCATGCTGAATGACATCTCTTATGTTCAAGGTTTGGTTGCCTGCAGTGAAAGCTAAAGGATTGGAGATCTCGGGCACGTTCAGTCACAGGCAGGGACACATCTACATGGAGATGAACTTCACCAACAAGGCTTTGCAGCACATGACCGACTTTGCCATTCAGTTCAATAAGAACAGGTAAGAAATCAGTCCACTTCCTCTGTTAAAAAGATTGCATGCTCCTATGAAAGGAGTCTAGGTCTACATGGATAGATGCAGGGAAGGCTTTTATGTAGGTATATAAGGTAGTTGTGGAAACAGCTGTATGATGCAGCCTGAACTCTCCATCACACCCCAGTTGTGTGAAATGGCTGGAAATACAGACTGATAAATCTGTGAGGCAATGGGCAGCAGACGGTCTCTTAGCTCTGAAACACCATCTGCCCCATTTAATCTCCTCAGAGTTTTAAAGCAGCCTCATGAGTTGTTAGGCAGGTTAGTGGTTTTATAGTCAGTAAGAGCCCCAAGGAAAGCAAGACCATAAACAGGCAAGCATTTGAGCTGCACAAGTATCAGTCTGTAATGCCTCCACCTCCTGACTTAATTGCTGTGCTGCCCCTCAGACTGTCTGGAAGTACAGGTCTCATTAATAAAGTTATTTGTCAGTGAAGAAGTTGCAAGTTAAAAGCCCGTGGCACATGTTTTCCCTTTAATTGGCAGCAAGATAATTTTATCAGAAGGAGCAGCCACTTGAGTGTTTGGAGCATACAGATTGTTCTCCGAAACCTGTCTCAGCCAAAAGACAGTACAGCCATAGTGTCTTCCCACAAATAAGCCTTCCTAGTCAGCTTATTGTGTGGTTTGCTGTATGTTATCTTGAGCAAGGACCAGGCTGCTTCTTATTCAGACTGTGAAGAATATCTTGTGAGTGAAACATTCCCCATATTTCTTAGTATCCTTTGGCTGGGAAAGAGTTCTCTGTACTGCAGATCCACTGAAACTGTCTCTTTAATATCACTGTTAGCCTTGCAAATGGGGGATTTCTTGGGACGAAGATTTACTTATTGAAGTCATTATGCTAACTAAGTCTTAGTAAATGTTCTCCCTGGACTGCTGTATTTTCTGGAGAGTTTTGCTAAGCTGCTATGTGCAAATATTTCATGCAGATTGGCCTGGAAAAAAAAGCTGTTTTGCTTGATTTTTCCCCATGCATCAGGCTGTGTTCTAGCCACACCTCCATGGTACTTCTCAAGGATGCAGGAAGTTTAAATACTGTACAGCAAACCAGCAGCTTCTCCCTTTGCAGCATCTCAGCACACATTCTGTATACAATTTACTACTATTTACTCTTCTGCAAATACTATTCTCCTGCCACAGCTTTCCACTGTGGCTGGTGCATTGAAAAGAGCTGCAGTGGCTGGCAGTTCAGGTCTAAATATTAAGGTTTGTGACTGGGAGGTTTCTATTGCTTTTCCCCCCTCCTGCTGCTACTAATCACATTTACTGCAGTCTTGGGATAAAGCACTAAAGAAAAGAAAGCTAAAGCTCCAATGTGCTGGAATACCAGCCACTTTGTAGCAAAATACAACTTCGTTTTCCCTCTGGGTCTTAGGGAAAACACTGGGGTTTATATCCCCCAAGGTGAAATGGCTGCAGAAGGCAAACCATGTGGGTAGGGCCTTGCTGAGAATATTCTTGTTTCAGCTCCCTAGGGCTGAAAACTAAAGAGAACAAAGAATGGGCGTCTGGTTTCTGAAAGTGACAAACCTCATGCACATGCACTGTGCAGAGGCAGTCTCAGTTACATAGTCCACGGAAGTACACACCTATGGTTTTGTTGCTGTAAATATCACTTCTTAGCTCATGTGAATTCTGCTGAGGAGAAACACGGTTGTGAGTGGAATGAATGTGTGTTACGAATCTGTGCTTGCATCTGGTTTTGAAAAGAAGACAGTACATAGTACAGAGGTAGTGTTGTAAATGTTAGCTGCTTCCTTCTTCTCTGCATAAGATGCCTGTGGAATTAAATGCCTCTTGGACTGAAGAGGCAAGCAACCGTTTGCTTTTCCATGGTATATAACCCCAGCTGAAGGAGCCACAAACCAAGAAACAGAGCCGGACAGCTGGCTACCTTGATCCATTTGTTCTGCAGTGCTCTGCTGCAAACCATGTATCCCTCCTTGGCTGTTTGTTCTGTGTGGGCTTCAGCTCCTTCTTCCAGAGCTCGAAAAGATACAACAGCCATGGAGCGTGTGTGATGTACTGTTATTTGCAGTGCTCTACAGCTGTGTGAGAATAAGCCAAGTGGCCTGAGTTTGAGGTCAGGGGCTGCTCCTTACTGGGCAAGCTGCTGCTCAGCCCATAGACCAGTATGGTGTGGGTAATGGAAGAGTTCCCAAATGCTGATCCCCTGGGCAGGATGGTGCACGTTGCAGTGAGGCTGACCTGATTGAGTTTCCTATGCTTTGTCCTACTTTGAGTTCTGTTTTGAGCTGTGTTCCTCCCTTTGAGTAACAGCAGGGCAGCTCAGAAGTAATGGAAGGTGAGTCAGCTTGTGCTTGGCAAAAGGGGAGTAGGTGTTGGTCAATGCAGTACTGCTCTCATTGCCTCTGTTTTTCTCTTGCCCAGCTTCGGGGTCATCCCAAGCACCCCACTGGCCATTCACACACCTCTGATGCCAAACCAAAGTATTGATGTCTCCCTGCCTCTCAACACTTTGGGACCAGTCATGAAAATGGAGCCTCTGAACAACCTTCAGGTAAGGATTGTTTCATTCTGGACAGGGGGAGAGCAGCAGGTGCTCAGCCCAGCTTGCTTGGCCCAACACAATGTGGTAGGACTCTAGTAACAAAATACCATGTGTGCAGGGTAACCAGGCAGACTTATGTATTGTTCTGAACAGAGAAAGTGCATGCCTGCGGTGGAGGAGGCAGCAAGAGCTGTCACCAAGAATTGAGGCAATTAAAGGAATTGCAGGAAAGATGGCAGCTATTGAGTGATTAATATTTCTTTAGTGCTCTCAACTTGAGGGTGCTTTACAAAGACATTGGCACATCCCTGCCCCAGATAGCTTAATCCAAGGCAAACAAGATGTTCCAGGAAAGGAAGAGGAGAAATGACGTGAGCTGCTAATGTTTCATTAATGAAGCTGTTGCTGCGTGTCAGGGACAGCATTCCCTAGATGAGGATTTTTATCAGACTGGGCTGCCAGCCTGATAAATAAACTCGCAACAGATCCAGGGAGATGCTCCCCTCTGGTTTAGACCAGAAATTGTCTCCAGCAGTCCTGCTGTACTTCAGGGGCACTGATCTTGAAGTACTTCTCAGGTAGACAGTTCTCCTTCCCGTGTGCAGCCGCTATGGAGTGGAGCTCAGTGAGGGACTCCTGCCTCTTCTCTGTGTAGCTGGGTCCTCCAGGATGATTTTCCCAGTATTCCAAAGATGTGGTTAACTTGCTCTGTAGCACACCTCACTTGCCTCCAGTCTCCAGGAGATGGAACTAGGTTGTGTTCCTGTAGCATAGCAGCCCATAGAGGGGAATATTTTGAAGTAGCTCATTCTCTTTTTAGATTAAGAGAACGCAATGAAGTTACTATTTATTCTGCTTGAGCAACTGTTTTTTCCCTTCTTTTGACTTCCATTCTGGGGCTTATGACTTATTGATGAGTCTTTGGGCAAACAGCTCAAAATAGCTTCTCTGGCGCTCAAACGAGCAGTCCTACACTCAGGCTCTGAGCTCAGTCATGCGATGGAGCATGTGGACAGTGAATGAATTACATGTGCTTGTCTTCCACAGAGGGTCTTTCCAGCTTGTGGAAAAGCTGGATTCCCTCTGTATCCAGGTCGTGGGGTTGAGTTTGTATCACTGCATTTGGGTCAGATGTGGTAAAATCTACCTCCTGCTCTGAAAGAAGTTTGGAAGGCTCTAGGAGGTGACAGTTGTCATCTGCCATAACACTGGGGACTCTCATCGAGGCACTCTCAAGTTGCTGCTTCCTTTGATCAGAAAGAAACTGAATTATTTGGATTAGTCAATCTCCAAAGGAATCAGAACACAGTTTGCTTCTTGCGGCATCTTCTGCTAGAACAAAGCAAAGAGAAAACATGTGAGGAAACCTCCAGCTACCTTATATTGAGACAGCAGAGCATTCATTAGTGCCAGACTTCGTTGCAAATTTGCTAGCTCTCTCATTGCCATAGAAGTTGGCTGCCCTTTTACAATTGGGGAAGCTGCCATATGGAGTAATAGTATATTTCTCTGCAAAGAGTTGAATCATGATAGCAGATGCCAAGTTAAAAAGAGCACTCCCCTTACTTTTTTGACAGCAGTGGGTTTGATGGAGATCTGTCATTGCCCTGACAGCCAAGGCTCTGGTTTTGTTTTGTGAGTTCACGTAGGAATTATCTGTCTTAAAACATTCAGAAATCGTTTTGGTGACCTACTTAGGGGACAATTTTTAGCATAATATAGGAGTAGAGAATACAAATGTTCCTGTATTCATTGAAGAACCAAAACACTCATCAAGTTGAATTTGCTTAATGTGTTTTTTTCTGAGCTGGGGAACATTGAAGTAGATGCAGGGCTGGTTTGAACCTCAGGACCTTATGTTTATCTGTTCTGGTGGAGTTTTTGTTGTTCTAGTAACAAGAAAAATAACTCCTGAAGTAACTAAAATTGATAGCTTTCAACTTTTGTCATGTAAATTAGAAACTTCAAAGCCTAGTTGTACATCCTTAGGCAACAATTTCAAAAGTAACGAATTTAAGTCTTGTTCAGGTTATTTTTATTACCATTTCTAATCTTTGCCCAATGCAGCTGGTTTAATCTCAACATTTATAATCATGGAAAGAGACTGAAATATGTGACAAATTAACAAAAAGCCATTTTACAAGAAGATGAGGAAAACTGAAATATCTTCAGAGGCTTACTTGGGTAAAATATAACTGAAGTCTTCTGTTCACCAGTCACCTTGCAGCTTGTGATGCTGAATACCAGGCTTCTCCCTCCCATCCTAAAGTAGAGATAATAATTTTCTTGACCTGTTGACTCAGATTCAACCCCCAGTCAAGCAGTGCTTTATTCTGAGGGTAGAGTTAGACTGGATAGAGCACTGTAGGGGCTGAACAGACTCTAGCCTCTGCTTTCTGGCTCATCATTTTTTGCCTCTTACAGATTTAGAAGTTGCTGTTGAATGCCTTTGGAGTGTGCCCGTTGCCAAAGAAAATCTGACTTAGTTATTTGTGCACTGCTAACTTCTGCTTGGGGATACTCTTGCAGTGCCCTGTCAGCATTTTGGAGGCTACTTGTAGGTGCTGTGATTCCTCTGCCCAGAGCTGTCTCTGCAGAGCATGGCGCTTGTAGGGAATAACAAGTTCTTGCCCAAGGTGTACAAGAGGCTGCATTGAGCTCTGTATTTGGTAGCCAAGGAGAAGGCTATTAGTTGTACAGGGTCCTGTAGTTGACTTTTGACAATCAAAGCAGTGATACCCCTTTGATGACATGTAGTCAGGGTCATACCTAGTGAAGCAGATGGAGTGGGTGTGAGATCTTTTGAGACCTTGAGCTCTCAACATGCATGGTAGCAAAGAGAAAAATGGATTCTGAAATAGGGATTTGCATTGGTGAGGAACATCAGCTCCTTCCAGATGCTTTGAGTCAAACCTGGAATAAGAAAATGCCTGGGATGAAGAGAACCACTGCTCCTAATAAGTGGTCTTTCAAGGGCTGTGAAATCAGAATACCCAATTTGTTTATTTGGGTACATGAGAATTGCTCCCTTGACCCTGGAAATGGGTGAGGACCCAGCCTGCTGTAAGAGCTTCAGAACTCAGGCCTGACCTGTCATGGCACAAATACGATAATCAATTCTGTGAGGTGGTAACCACTTGCAGGAGTCAATACAATTGTAAACAAGCCTCAGGGGCTGCCGGAGCAGCAGTGAGTCTGAGCCTGGAGCATTGCCATTCTCTTGGGATCCACATTCAGAACTGACAATCAATGTGTTACATTCCCCAGCATTACCTGCTGTCAACTGCCAGGGCTCTTTGTTGCAGCTACTGAGCATGCAACTGAAAGAAGCAGAGCTTCAGTTTTCCAAAATGCCTATAAAATGATCTGGTGAGTATTGAAAGGGAAGGATCTGCCAGCTGCACTTCTTCCTCCAAAGTGGCACTTGGAAACACAGACCTCTCCGTTGCTGCTAGCAGTGTGGACACTTGTTTCTTCCAGTGAGTTTGGCAAAACCTTTCTATAAAGGCAGATGCAGTTACAGTTTCTTCATTGAGAAAAGATCAGTCTTGCTAATGTAGTATCATACTTCCTCTTCCATACTCAGTTCTGCTGTAACATCACCTGCACTCCTCCACCCTTCAGTGTCTCACTTGCAATGAACCATTGGAGCTTTCATTCATCAGGAGTGTTAATATACCTCAAGTCACAAATACAGAGCTCTCAGTACTTGGAAACAGATTCCACACAGTCGTCTCTCTGTAAAAGCAAAGATGAGAATAGGCGTGAGCAGCAAGTCCAGCCAGCAAATGTTCTCCCTTCAGGGCCTACTTAATAGAATCATAGAATAGTTAGGGTTGGAAAGGACCTTAAGATCATCTAGTTCCAACCCCCCTGCTCTGGGCAGGGAAAATGGCATGCTATCAGCCTGTGTGTGAACTTGGTCAGACTGACTGGACCAACCACCACAGAGCAGCCTTGGGTAGCTAGATGTAGAAGGTGCTTTCTTGGGTTTGCTGCCTAGGTTGCTTTTTACCAGCCTCTACTTGTAAGGGTCAAATTCCAGCACAGAGCCCTCCTGGGAGCACCCAGAATGAAGGACTTGGATCACAGCTTGGCATCTGCGGCCAGTTCCTAGCTCAGCTGTGGAAGGCTGTTAGCTTGCTGATGAAGGGTAGGTCTGCCACATGGTACAGCACATTTGATAGAATGTGCATTTCAAACCTCAAGTACAGCCAGGCACACATGGGAGCATAACCCTCCGAGGAACTTGCTGTTCCCTGACCGTTGACGTAAGCAGCATGCTTGGAGATGGCAGGCTCCGCACCCGCCCGTGCTATCTGTGCACCAAACCACTGTCCAAGCTCAGCACTTGTGCCTGTAGGTAGAGCAGTGACTGTCAAGAGCCCCTAGGATCCTGAGAGCTCTACCTGTCAAACAAACTGAAGTAGCTAGCACTCCCTGGAGGCATCTGACAGCCAGAGCAGCCAACTGTCACAGAATAAACCATGACTTCGTGCTGGCAGAGGTGAAAAAGACTCTGCAGAAGAGAGTTGTTCTCTCCTTAACAGTTTGACTGTTACCAGGCTCTAAAGCAAAACCCAACTTGAAATAAATCCTTAATTTAGTGTAAGTGCTAATGGGATTCCAAGTGGGTATGTTGTGTGCTTTCTGCTGATGGAAAGCATCTGTGTTGCTTTCAGACTTGACTTTGAAAGTCAGTTCTTATGCTCAAGTCTGGGATTTAAAGCATCAGAAACCCACACTACTGAAGAAAATAACTCATAAGGTACCTCTACCCCAGAATACCATGTGTTGGCTATCAGAAGGTTGCACTGCAAGAAAGGACAACAGAAGGGTGCTCATGCTGCAAGATGAGCAAATATGTCCCAGGGATTATTTCTAGAAGTGCTGCTTCCTCTAGGCAGATCATGAACAAGACATAAGTGATTGGGAAGCCGGTGCTCACACCTCTTTAGCAGTGAAGCATCACATGAAAACCTGGCACCTTTTGACTTTTATCCCTCAGCAGCTTTGTAGTCTGCATGACTAAATTCAGAAGGTAGTAATATTTTGTTCCTCCTTTCAGAAAGCTCACAGATGGAAAGCCATTTTTGCTGGAAATGCTTCCGTTTTAACTCAAATGTCTGAAGCTGAAGGTTAAGCTAAAGATTTAGTAGATCCTGTCTGGGTAGGCAGGTTAGAGCTGTAGGGAAACAGGCAAAGTTAGTCTGGACCAGAGGATTTATTGAATGCAAGTGGTGGTTCCTTACAAGCATGTCCGACCTGGAGAGACTTCTTGGCTACTGGCATCACTTGAAGTGTCATTGATTGTCTCAGGCTGACATTCCTATCTGAGCACTGATTTTCTTGGCAAATCACTGTTATTAGCTACTCGGTTTCTCATAAGCACTGCCATGGATCTGCTGTCTGCCTTCAGGTGCTTTTGTGTCCTGTCAGATGGCATTGGATGCTCCTCATGTGACAGTACAGAGGTTAAAGCATATGACCTTGGAATACTGTTACCAACTGGTAGGGCCTCTTACCTTTCCTCTTGCTGCAAGTTTGCCCATCTGAGTATCTGCAGGTGCTTTATCTTGGGGACCACAGAATTAGGAGCGCATGCCTGGCTGTTCAGGGGCAGTATGTGGTGGTGAATTAAAAGCTTGCTAGTTTTGTCCTAGTGCTGTAGGTTTAAGGAGACTGTAGCTTTTTCCTTTCCTGTTTGCAAATGTTATTTATAACAGCTGGTTTCTGCATCATTACAAATGCTTGCAAGGTGACACATGATGTCATTCCTGAACCCAATGATGATGCAGTCTGGGGGGAAGGCTGGCAGGTGGCTTGCTTTTCTTTGCTGGGAAGAAATTGCATTTCAGAGCATCTTAATTGGGTAGCTCTCCAGAGTATAGCCAAAGCAGCTTACTCAGTATGTTTCTGCAGAGTTGAGAAGCAGGTCAGCAGATACCTTTTTATAGCATCCTTATAACTGCAGGTACAGGGTTAGCATATTAATTTGGAGTGTGCCTCTAGAACCGTGACTGGAGAGAAAGCTCTGCTTTCTAGCCCCTCTTGTAATAAACTGCTGTTGTATGGCAACAACAATTAGCTACAAAAGCTAATTCTAAGGCAAGGCAATTAATCATTAAATCAGAGTTGAAAAAGATCTTAGGTCACATAGTGTAGTCCCTGCTATGCTTTGTTGTTTCTCTACAGATCCTCTTATTGAGAGTATTGTCAGGGTTGATTTTAAATACTCCAAGTACAGGAGCTCCTCTCTTCCTCAAGAGTATTTTGTGCTGCTTAGTAATTCTCACTACTGAGTTTTCCCAGGTGTTTAGCCTAGATTTTCCCCTTCTGGCTCATCTTCATGCCTTACATCTGAGCACAGCTATGGAATGTCTACACTGCTGTCTCCCCCAGCTCTCCCCTCCCAGACTGAGAGGTGCATTTTTGGCTGCTCACCCTGTCTGTTTGATCACCTTTCGCAGAGGTGAATCACTTAAGTCCATCCACCAAATCGGTTTTTACCCCTCTGGTTTTGATGCCTTTAGCTCAAACACTGGACACTCCAACTTGCATGTGTAACGCCAGCAATCAAAGCACGTTAAAGCTCCCTATTTCAGAGGACAGTTTCCCTTTTTTTTTAATAGGTTGCTCCATCATTTACATGGTTTTAGAGGGCTTTAAATTAATCCCTTCTTAAGCTGGTTTGCACTGTGGGAATTAAATACAAGCTGCTACCTTTAGCGATGGCTGAAAGCAGAAGCCCTGCAGACTATCACAACTGCCTTTCTGCTGTTCTTAGCCCTTCTGGGGCCTTCCCAAGTGCTATAAGAGTTCAGGAGCTTGATCTCCTACCCCTTATCCTCTGGCTTGCATGCATGTCTGATCAGCTGAGTGGGGTTTGAATTCTCTGGTTTATTGCCCTCCCTTGTCTATCTGCAGCTGGTTTTACAGACATTTGGGGATGTCTTTCTAAACCTGCTGCTATGGACAATAGGATTTCTCAGCAGAGCACTAATATATGTAATTATAAATGTGACTAGAGTTTGTCTTGGCATACATCTTTTGTAGCAGCAGATTTATTTCTTTGGCTCAGCATTTAGCATGGTCTGGTTTGTGTTTTAGCTGGCTGACAAATTAGAGAACTCCTTCTGGGATTTTTCAAAGGAAGTAAGAGCTCAAACAGCTCCTGAAAATCAGGGCTCCCCACACAGCTTCCATTCTCAATCTCTCTTACAGGCGAAGTTTCCCTCATTGAAAGCACTGGCAGGTGTCTGCTGAACTCTGTTCCCATGACAGGCTATGGCTGTGTGGGATGATGTGAGGAGAGTGTGAGAAGCATAGAAATAAAGCCTAGAGCTCCCTTTTTCTGTGCTATATTATGACAGTGCACTTTCTCAGACCTCCAGTTTGCTCCTGCTGAACCATCAGCTCTCAACCTGGGGAAAAGTGAATGTAAGGTTGCTCCCTGTGTTAGGAGAGATTAGTGGGTAATGTGGCAAGCATGTGTGATAAAAGGCATTCCAGTGAATCTCCCTGGCTGGTAGAGTTTAATGACACTGAGAATTAAGTCTTCTGTCAAGTGATCTTTTTTTACCTGCCCTGATTGCTCTGTAGCGGGGCTTTCTTCCAGCAATCAACGCCCAGCACGCATTCACTACATTGCTTTCACTAAGGTAAAGGCAGGAGACTTGGGAGGTGCTGGAAGGAAGGTGCAGGTAATGGACCTACTTCAAACTCTCCAGAAAGTGTCTGGGCTGAGACAAGATTAATCAAGGAAGTGAAAAATGAAGAAATAGGGGTGAAAATACAGAGAATACATAGGGTATTGGAGCCAGGGACTTGCAAGAGTGAGGTGGCAAAGGGGGGTGGTGGAGAAGCTCATGTGCAGTATGACAGATGTGATAGTAGCTGTGTGCAGCTGTGAAGTGTGAACATACCTCAGAGGTGGAAGAAATGCAGGGAGGGAGAGGCTGAAGAAGAGCAGAAAAGAGCAAGGATGCTGGCTGTGACTCCATCAGTGCAATTGGCTCTGAAGCAGTGTGCTGAAAAGCTCACAGGAGAGGACTGAGCAGCTTTTAGTGAAAATGGGGTGAGCAGAGTGGTGGGACTGAGCCTTGTCTGAAACTAACCAGAAGTTCAATAACATCTCTCCAGGTAATGTCAACGTTCACATCTGGCCTCTGCTCAGAGAGAGCACTGCAGGGTGCATGGGCAGGTGATGAGGCTGCTTGAAATCTTGGGATCCCTTTGGACTTCCAGCTGACAGAGCCACATTAATCCCTTATTTCCTTCTGTAACAGGTGGCTGTGAAAAACAACATTGATGTCTTTTACTTCAGCTGCCTAATTCCTCTCAACGTGCTTTTCGTAGAGGATGGCAAAATGGGTGAGTGCCTTTAGGTCTGCGGTCAGCATCCTCCAGCTTGCAGTGAGATTCATGTGTGCTTGGCCATGATCTTCATGCTAGTGCATCTCAGCAGACTGAATAGATCTGGTTTGGTAGCCTGGCCCCATTGTGCTGCAACTCCAGTAGTTACAGAAACCCATGTCCTCTGCTCCGATTCTTTCTGCCAAATAAGGGGTGAATCTCTTTTCTCTGAGGCTGATTTTTGGGGTGTTTGTTTTGTTTTGGGGGTTTATGGTTTGGAGTGTTGGGGTTTTAATCCACTTAATTGGGTCTAGAATTTGCTTCCATACCACTTCCACTATAATTAATGTATTCCTCATCACCTATATTAAATTGTTTGAAGTGGCTGGGATAAAGCAACTTTCACTGATGTAATCCTAAATGCATGCATCTCCTTTCAAGTAGTCAAAACCTGTCTGTTCTTTGTTTCTAAACAGTTCATATGGTAAAGACTGACTCTGGTTTGAGGGTTTTAAAATCCATCCAAGCTTTGCTGCTTTTACAGTGAGACTGAGATTGTTATAGGAGCAAATTCTGGACCTGTCCATGGCAGGACAAAATGTGACCAAAGCCTCTTTTTGTGTGTCTACCTTGTAACATTGTGGTGAATTAATGAATGCTCCAGTCCTGTGAGGATCCAAGAAGGGCTCATTGTCTATCTTGTTTCTAGAGCGCCAGGTCTTCCTTGCAACATGGAAAGATATTCCAAATGAAAACGAGCTTCAGTTCCAGATTAAAGACTGTCACCTGAATGCTGGTGAGTAGCTTAATTCTGCCACACTGAGAGCACTTTTGATGTGTGGTCACTAGGCATCACCTTATTAATAGCTATGTGTAATGGATAGATGGGTATTGCACTTCTGAACAGAACAGCTTTGGCTTATGAAGAAAACAGCCTTGGATCCTAGGGCTTATTTCAGTCAAAAACTTTAGATGAGTCCCTATAAAAGAATATCTAAAATCCTTTCAGATATCCTTTAGATCCTGGTTTTAGATTTTCTGTGTCTCTTCCTTTCATTCTGGACCCTTGTATTGTTTTCTGTTTTATACTTTGCCTCCCTGCAAAGCTGCTCTTTTAAATAGACCTGAATATGGTGCTGGGTCTGGTCAGCAATCCTGTCCTGCTGCTGTGTGTTCCAGCCCTGACTTTAACCTACTGCATAATCCTGGGCCAGTCACTTCACCTTTTAACATCTGCTTCATTCTTTGTGTTGTGAAAGACTAGAAAATAGTTTGACATGTATGGAGGACAGAAGAGCTTTGGCCTGCTGTTGTTAGCTGATATTGATGCATTTTGATCATACTCTATCCCGTTCACCTCTGTGGTTAGCTGTTCAGTTGCCTCTGAGCATCCTACTTGTACATATGACCTTACTACTGCTGAAGGATGAGGGAGTGTAAAAAGGTGGAATGGGGCCAGTGTAGCAGCTTTGTTCCCGTTCAAGAGGCTCTGGGCAGGAGCCAAGTGATTCTACCAAAAGCTGCTCTGTATCACAGAGGGAAAAAAACTGTCCCTATTGATTACAAACCCCGTAACCTTTTCATTTGCTCCTGTCTATTATACGATAAATATCCTCTTGCTTCAGTTGGAGACAGAAACTATGGGTCTCTTTGTACTCGTAATTATTACTATTTTGGAACATAAAAGATGGAGCCTGTGAGAGGGGAAGAAATAGCAGCTGTTGGACCTTATGACTTGATTTCACTGTGGGGTTTCAAATGAGAACAACCTCTGCGCCTCCCCCAGTCCTCTCTTCTTCTGACGAGCTTGGCATAGCTTCTCCCCTGCACTGCAGTGCTGCTGCTGGTAGTGCCTCCTGCCCCAGCCATGCCCTGTCTGTGCTGTCTGTGACTCTTTGGGTCTCAAACCAGGATTGTTAGTAACTTGCAGTGTTTGGCACTGGGCTGTTGCAGTGCTGGCTAGTGGAGGGTGTAGCTGGGAGGGAGAGAAGGGGTGTGCATGGCTGGGAAGATGAGCAGTGTGGTCCTGCAGCCTGGCTTGAGCCCTGTTCTCCCTCTGAGACCATTCATGGAGGGTTTGCCAGCTCAAGACCAGGCTGCTTGCCTGAGTTGGTGATGCTCAGTGGAGAACATGTTACTAGCTTGCAGGGAGAGCACAGGAATGCCGGGTGGTTTCTCTGCAGTACTATCCGCAGCCATTGCCAGGACTCAGGTGGGAAGAGGCTTCTCTCAATACTTTAGCAAGAGCCCTGGATGCAGTACCTCTCCTGAGCACTGTCCATCACTCGGGATGCTCGGGGGTGTGCAGGACCTGCCAGCCTCTTTGGCTTATGTACAAGAGAAAGTGGGTCATGTCTCATAAACAGATTTCAAACACTTCCATCTGCTGAGGCTTTTGGGTTTGTGTTTCCGCTGCAGACATCTCCTTCCTTTTGCAACTACATGTCCATTTCCTTCCTTGGCCACCTGGACTTTGGCACAGAGCAGGCCAATAGCTTGCAGGAGGGAAAACTAGGAAGGTCTTGTGTGCTTTGTCTTAGTCCCTAGTGCAACCCTGCCTGAGTCTGCTGCTTACCTTGATTTCATTCAAGTGTAACCTCCTCTGTTACGGACCATCCTAAGAGCATCAAACCTTGCCTGAAAAGGGATCACCCCATAGAGTACTGAGCTTCCAGCATCCTCAGGGATGGAGACTTCTCACAGTGTGCCAAGTAGCTGGTGGTGCGCATCAGGACAGAGGCTTAAACAACCTAGATGAGCTGTGTTGACAGTTGAATCCATCTTGCTACGAGTTTATATCAGAGCAAGGGTGCATATCTAGCCATGTGCTGCAGTAGGGCAATAGCCTTTCAAGATTCATGGTGTTGATCACTTAAATCCAGTGAAAATAATCTTAAGACATCTCCTTTCTTCCCAGAATAGCAACTCTGGATATAAAATCTTTCATCTTTGTTGGGGGAAAGACTGGTTCATTTCTAAAAGACTCTCTCGTAAGAGATGCTTAACCAGAATAAAGCTCTCAGCTTGGGCTGGTGGCAGTTCTGTTGTTCACTGGTGAAATACTATCATGTGCAGCTCTCACATCACCACATAAAACAAGGTACACACAAGGGCTGCCGTGGCAGAGCTGTGCAGAACAAAGCCTGCAGATTTCAATGGCTCCTGGCTAAACCTTGGGAGACGCTAGGTTTTTACTGCCCTTCAGTACAGGGAGAGAGCTTCCAAGCACTGCCAGCTCTGCAGAGGTGTGCAGCCACTGCATGTGAATCGTTTTCCCTCCTCTCATATCCACTGGGATAACTAATTCATGCTGAGCATGAGCCCACCCACTTAGTGGCGAGTCGAGGCTCGAGGGCGCACCACACCATTCATACTTCAGTCTGATTCCAGCTCAGTGACGTGAATTAAGCTGGGAGCTGAAAATACCTCTGCTCCCAGCTGAAATGCCCTGATCGCAGCTCTACCAGCCACTGCAGTAGAGCTGCGTGGCAGCATCAGGTGATGGGTAGACAGAGCAGAGTGCCAAACGACATGTCTGTTCCTGGGCAGAGGGCTAAGCAGAAGTGTGGTCCCTGCACCCTCAGTGCCTGCTTTTCTAACTGTAAAGAGCCTTCACTTTCCTGAGTGCTCAGAACTGTGCTGTTTGTGTGCCGTGTGAGAAGTGAGGCCGAAGTTACGTGTAGACACGGAGGAGGCCCTGCTGAACAGCTGGACGGAGGATGCTGGTTTATTCAATGGAGAAACTGAAACTTGAATTCCTTTTTCTTTAGACCAAAGTGAAAAGGACTTGGAACAGGGATTTTAGCTGTCAAGAAAAGCAGCTTGTGCATTCTATGTACACCCAGAGCTATCTGTCAGGGTGTAGCAGTCACCTTACAGCACCTCCTGTGTGTACTGCGGGCTTTTCCCCAGATTCCTTCCTTCATTCCTTCAAGCAAAAAGGAGATAAACACAGTCCATCAGTGGAGATGCTTCTTTGTGAATCTGTGTTCCCAGGCCTTTGTTGGTAAAAGGTCCATCCTGTGCCCACAAGCAAAGCCAAATAGGATTGACTCAAGCTTTGATGGTTTGCAATGGGCATGTCAGGAAAAGCTCCAGTCCCTGGCAGCTCACCTCATAACAGGGCACAGAACAGCCAGAAAATCTTGGCTGCTGCAGGCGAAGGCCCCAGAGCATGGCAACTTAGGCTTTTCACTGGTGAGGGCTTTCCACTCTGATCCCAATCTCCAGCATTTTGGTTTCCAAACAAAAAGCAAATCCTGAACTCTTGAAGGTATTCCCACAGTTCCCAGTGATTCAGTGAGAAAAGAGTGCTTAATTCTGGATGAGGGATTTGGGACTCGGGTTCCCTGCAGTGAGAGCTCGCACTGGCCTGAGGCTGTTCTTTAGGGCTGGAGTTGGATGGCTGTGAAGAAGCAAGTCTTTCTGGAGTTGCATATCACGGGGTCAGGGTGCACTTGGGATGCAGTGTACATCTTGAATTCATTCGAGCTCTTTCATGTGTCTACCTCTTAGGGAGGAAGTTGGGATAGTTCTATGGAGCAAACCATGTTCAGAAATAGAACTAATGGATACTCAAGGTCAGGGTTCGACCCAAACATTCTCATCTCTTACGAATCCAGTGCTCAGTTAATTGACTTGGGGTGGGCTTAAGGAAAATGAAAGAATCTGGTGCATGGAATTAGATTCCTAGACTGTTATATCTCAAATAATGTGGGTGCAGTTGGTGTCACTATGCCAACTGAGGTTTCCCCTGTGACTGAGCGTGCGTTAGAGCTCGCTCTGCCTGTTTACACATGCTAAGTTTGATTGAATTTGGAAGGACTGTTACAGTAAGTTAAAATACACAAACCAGATTAACTAAGTGTTTTCCTTTCTCTAAATGCTGCTTACCCAAACCCGTGGAGTGAAAGAGGACGAGCTGACAGGAGGCAATTAGCTGCTGTGCTCTTCAGTAGCTCTAAGAGCTTTGGGTTTGCTTGTTCTGCCCCACAGTTTGGTGTGAAATAGCAGTCATTAGTGTCTGGAATTCATTATGGCTTTATTGGAATGCAGTGGTCACTTTGGTTCCCCAAGTAATTTGCTAATGCTAGAGCAAAGAGAAGTTGGATATTGCTGGAACCTGAGGGGGAGAATCATACACAAGCTTCTCGGGTAAGATTTTATTCTGTATGTGCAAATCTAGTAACCTAAGCATTTAATAAATTATAGAACTCGTGTATATTCCATGTCTTGGAAATAAATGTACTGTCATAATATTGACCAAAGTGCCTCCCCACTAGATTGGAGTCTGCAGATGCATTGGGTGTTCTAATACAGCTCTTGGCTGGATGCTCAGAACCGTTCAGTTGTTGCTGGAAATGGTGTGGGGATGTTTCCAGCTACCACAGCGTAAAATATAGTCATTAAATTTTACTTCCTAACATCCGGGACTTGTGCGAAACACCACAAAGGTCCAAGTTCCAAAGAAGCTGTACTGTTGGTGTTGATCTCGAGTTGTGCAAGTCCTCTGTGAAAACTCCTGTTGTTGCCAGTTGGTCATCTTGGCTCTTTGAGTTTGGAAGTGAAATGCTTAAGATGCAGGGGTAGAAGATTAAAGCATGTCCTTTGCTTTACCCAGAAGGAGAGTGCTGTTGGAAAGAATTGGATTTAGCTCAGTGGAAAGGAATAGCCCTTGTCCAGCTTTCTTCCCTATGTACCCGTGTTTCTGTGTGTGCTGTTCAGTTGCTGGGCTGAGGTAGGGGAAAGAATTCTGTTTAAAAAGGAAAACAAAAAAACAACCCTGAAAGATGGACTGATGTTAGAGGCTTTCCTGGCCTTGGGGATGGGGAAATCTTTCCGTATCATTGCATTGTTTTTCAAGAAGGTTTTGAGAACAAGCACTGAGCCAAAAGAAGCAGCCCTGCAGAAAGTTGCTTAGCAAGGTCAGGCATAGACTGTGCTGACTTGCAGAAGGGCTCGTGTCTGGTTTGCAGTCACCAGACCCCACGTGTCGGGAGGGAATGCATAGCAGCACGGCTTAGCCCTCCTCCTGCCTGCACTGGGTACTGACCAGGGCTCTGATGGGTGCTGTGCTCTCACTCAGGGAGCAGCAGAGCTGGGCTCAGTGCTCTGCTCCCAGCAAATACGTGCCTTTTAAAATGTATTTATCTTTTAAAGGCTGTGCTGTCACATGGCATTTGCGGTCCTGTCTTCAGCCAGGCACAGCCTGGCACTGTTGCTTAGCAACTCTGCCCCATCTCCAAAATCCCAAATCCTGACACTCTGGGAGCACAGGATGGATAGGAGCTGCTACCTGGGGGAAGAAGGGGTAGGACCTCACCAGTCCCCACATCTGTGCTGCGAGAGAGGGTCAGGAGGAGCCAGGCAAGCCGTGCATCAGTGCACCAGCCTGCTCACCATTGGTGTGGGTGCCTGCTTGAGACAAGGATATGTTTTTGGTAGGGTTTCTTGCATTCTTCAGAGGGTAACTGAGGTCAGACAGGGAAGTGGAAAACAGGCTTTCCTAAGAGTGTCCTGCCTCAGTTTCCCTCCCTATATCCTGCTACAAGCATGTCCCTGCTTGGAAATCTCTCCAGCAAAGACAGGGCTGTTTTAAGTGCGGGAGATGCCATCAGTTGAAGACTTTGGCATAAGAGTAGTTGCTGTGCAGTCCCATCTCACCCACTGTGCCCCCAGAGCACAGCTCCCTGGGCAGCAGGAGCACTCACTTCCTCTGCTGTGTAATGGGGTATCAGCTCCACAGCTGCCAGAATTACAGCTTCCCAGTTGCAGCCTTGCTTCCAACCTGCACCCATGCTCCCTGTGGAATGCCTTTACTGTGGCAGCGAATGGGTAGATAGCTGCCAGTGGGTATAAGGATGACTGGAGAAAGCCTTAAACCCTTTCTAGCAGTTCCGCTTCCAGGATACATGTCCAGAGAGACTTCAGAATGGTAAGGTTTAACCACAGCCTGTTAAAACTGGGCAAACAAAATCACAGTTAATACCACCATCCCTTGCAAACAAGGATGTAGTCTCTGAGCCAGTGCTTGTTGAAAACACTGCCTTTTAAAAGCCCTGGAGGCTGCTTTCGTTGGCTGAGGGGAAACAAAGAGATGGGATTTTGGGCTTTATCCCTGGTGGGTGATGTCTCTCCCAGCCATGCTCCCTGCGAGCAAAGGGCTGCTCTGCATTCCCCATTTCCCAAATCTGGATGAGTTTGTTGTATAGAGGAGGAGTAGAGGTGGGAGGAGGAGACAGAGGGAATGAGGATTTTTAAGCAAAGGATCTCATCAGTTACTTATATCTGCCAGTTTCCATAGTAACTGGAGAAGAGAGAAAACCTAAATCTGAGTGTATCTGGGTAGCTGGATTCCTGAACCCTCCTCGACCTGCATGTAGCTGCTCTGAAGCCTGGGGACCAAAGAGGTTCAGCCCAGCTGCAGGCAAAGAGTCCAGGCTGCCTGTGGAGCTGCTCAGCAGTTCTGGTTGTCAACACTGCTCTGGGGAGAAGCAGCAGGTCCAAGTCTCTGCATCAGTGTATAGATTCATGAGGCTCTTTCTTTCCTGCCTCTATCATTCCCTGGCACATGTTCCCTCTCTCATCCTTCCATATACCAGCACAGACTTGTGTCCGTTCTCACATCTAGCACTGATGCTGCCAGATCTTGGTGGTGTTAGGTGCAGGGATGGATTAGAGCTACATGATCACTTTGTGCTTCTTCTTTGCTGCTGCCTTGCTCCTCGTGCTGCTTGAAATGGATTCCATGTTTCCAGTCTCTTGGCTTTCAGCACAAATTGGTTTAGGG